>JAGFPH010001390.1:104477-141629 GCA_018207615.1 Philaenus spumarius
CCATCTATACTTTTTCACAAATATGACAGGTATTTAATAAAAGCATTATTTGTAGTTAAGTTGTTAGTAGGTGAATGACAAATTATACCTGATTACTTAACATAACATTTACAATCTTATTTATTGGGAGGCTCTACATACTCTACCATTCTCCTAATTGGGCTCTTGTCAAGGAGTAGACTACTGCCGTCGCTGATACCGTTGGCGTTGTTCTTATCTTTAGAAGTTAGAGTCGATGGCAAATTTTTGATCACTGATAAGCAGTTTTGAGCAACTATCACATTGATACTTCCAGATAGCGTATCGACATAAAATTTCATTTCAAATGACTTATCAAAAACGGAAGATGATAATTCCTTAATCGGCATGAAAGGAATACTCGTTGTGCTCTCAGTATGTGATGTTGTTATTCCTACGAGATCAAAAGGAAAAGTGTTCTCTTTTATCTGATCCAAACTTCACTCTGAGAACAGTGAAGGTCATTCTAAAACATTCATTTGTTGTATTAGCGGGAGTTTAATCTCTATGCATGTAAGGTGAAACTTTTGGTTTTGTGTGTATTATTGTACACCTCATATAATATAGTGAGTAAAAACTGTGTTAAAATTTGATTTTTTTTATTCTCATAAGTCAACAAGAATCGAAGCAATCATTGACAAACCCTCCCCCACCAGACGGTAACCCTTCCAGAAAGGTTTTATAGTGTATACACTATGTATTTAACTATGGCATAGTCTATTATAATGAATATTACCTAGTCCTTTTGATTGTGTTATAGTGTATGCAATATTTATATAACTATTGCTAACTCTATAATGCAAACCCCTTGCTTTTTCTACTGTGTTTTCGCGCATGAAATATGACTGAGTATAATGTATTTCTACGATCATGTAAAAATTTGCCTCCAACCTAAAACTTCATTTTTGTTCCAATAGGCTGATAGTATCGACTGATGATGGCAAGAACCACTTACGCCATTTGACTCTTGTTATTGATTAGACTACTCTATATGCGTCACTGGAGTCGTTCTCATCTTCAGAAGTTTCAGAACCAAATTCAGTGCCAAAGTTTACTCTGATAATGTCAAAATGCTCTACATCAAACATTCCCATGCACTTTTGGATTTTGTAGCAATCTTAGTATTGTGTTTCTAATTATGTATTGCTCAGTTTTAGGATGTTTACTTTTCAGAAGCAAAGTAGAGAATGGTCAGTACTAAGTTTTCCATTTTGTTTATGTCTAATGATTGTCCTCTGTGTTTTCACGGGGTTGGAACAGTCACACGGGTTGCAGAGATGCCCGTGACCTACATTACAGTCAATTGTGAACTTTTTGACTGACCACATTTTTAATTTTTAAAACATTTGTGAATTTGTTGTTTGGGATTATATTGTATTTGCTTAGTTGTGTGATTTTTCTTCTATTAAAGTTATTTATCGACTTTACCAGTTTCATATCCATTGATTGTATTTATATACTTTGATATTTGAAATTCGTCTTGTTTGTTTTCATTATTCATTTGTATGTTTAAAAATCTGTTTACACAATAATTAAATACAACCATCAGATTTACGATGTAAAGTTATATTAATTTAGGCTTGATTTTGTTTGAAATTCATCTATTCTTTGGTGAAGATTTTTAATTTTAACCTATTATAGCTCTTATTGTAATTTAATTTAGCGTTTATTTTACATCACTTTTCGTAAAATTGTTAAGCTAAACTGTTTATAAAATATATCTTTAACCTAAATATTTAGCTGAACTTTTGTCTGACATATTCAATGTGTGTAATTTAAAAATAAAGGAAACACAAAACTAAAATACAAACTGCTCATTAGAAGTCTTTAAAGGGATGATTCCATGAGTCCAATGCAATTTAAATCAGCTGATTGACTTAACTTACTAAATAATTAGAGGTTCCTTTAATTGTCATCAGCAATTAGAGATTAAGTTTGTTATTGTGAAACAATTATAGAACCTTACCTCTCTATTGTATACACAGATGCCTGTCATTCAAGCAAAAACCCTGCCCCTACTGTTCATGCTTCATGATCTGTCATCCCTATTTACACCACCATACCCCGGTTCCAATGACTCTTTCCTATTCAGTCGTCATACCTGTGAAAATTAAGAGTAGACAATAATCTGTTTATATTTGCTTGACGCGAGTTTTGGAAATTAAATCGACCAGGAGGTGAAGTTCCTTAAATGTCTTTAAATACATTTTGTGCAGTTTCTTATATACATTTTGAATTAATGTATGTTAAATTTATATTAACAACACTTTTAAAATTATATGTTGTTATATTTCTGTAGCTTATTCTATCTAAACAAAAAATGCATGATATGTATATAATGTCTAAAATGAATTAGGCTGGACTATAACAGGTGACCCGTATGATATAAATAGTTTTCCAAGTACGCACATTTTGTTTTTTTTTACAAACAAAATTATGGTTGGAATTTAGTTGACTAATATTTTCCTGAAATTATAGATCTACGAATTTTACTCCCAATCATTTTGCGAACATTGGGGTGGAAGAAAAAAAAATTGAAGTAAACAAAGTTGACCATTGGTAAAAATCTATTTTATAATAAATTAAGAAAGTAACTGGTGGTTTAATATATACTGAGTAGCTTTCTATTTATCTTCAATTATTTATTTTAAGTTTTATAGTTAGTTACACATTTAATGTTATTATGTAGCGTACATAAATTTAAAACATTTCTCTTTAGACGCAAAAGTTGCATAAGTCACAAAAAGTAAGAAATAACATGAAAATGTTGGATAATGCATGTTCTGAAATAGTACATAAACATCCGAATCCTAAAGAATAATACTATAGTTTTTATTTTGTAAGATTAAATTGGTTTTACGTGAATTCGTGATATATAATTGATGGTACGAAAATTTAGAGATTCCAATTATGTGTTATATTACTTTTCGTATTGCGGAAATCAGATCTATGGGAAGTTCTCCAAAACACAGAAAAATATGCAAATAAAATAGGTAAGAAATGTTGAGTAAAATAAGATTGGATTGATTTGAGTACCTTTAATAATATAGGGTAATTGTGGGATAAGGTTAGCAGTTGCAATAAGGCGTTATTTCAAGAATGTTTAAGTAGGTACTTTGTAAAGCTATGTGTAGGTCTGGTTAAGGAATATTTTATGAATAATTTTAGAGGGGAGGGTAGAATGTTAATAATGTAATTGAATATTGTTTAAAGCGGGAAGAGAATAAGATTGTCCTTCGCTAAAAATTACTTTACAAAAATAGGTTCTTACTGAAAGTAAAATAGAATACTTATTAGAGGAGTCACATACAAATTAATTTAAATAATGTTTATTTCATCAAAAAGTGCAATATAGTCGGTAAAACACTCATGTATCAAATATTATATTAATGTAACCTATAGTGAAATTATTTTGTATGTTCTGTAAGCTATGTGTTCTCAACTTTTGATTTCATTGATTAAAATTAAAAAATGATTGTTATTGTTTTTCACTTTTCATCAATTAAGTAATACTATACATTATTGTATACATTAGTTATTTCTCATTATCTTAGTTTATAACAACCCTCTTCTCAACATTACTTTGCAATACCATATAGAAAGGAAAGTTCCTTATTTGATTAACATAAGAAAAAAAGTGAAACTCATGTTGGGATTTAAATTAGTTGAGTTATTAAATTTTATAATTTGAATTAAATATTTTTAAAGTTGTATGTTAAATTTCAATAGCCAAATCATAGCTATCAAACGATATTAAATTTAATTGTAATTTGTTATTATCCTAAACCAAATTTAATTCATCGCAATCTTCAAAGTTAGAATATTTTTTAAGACAAACTGAAATGCATTCAGTTTTAATAATTTAAATGCATAGGCCTATACAGCAAAAGACCTGAAAACTAAATTATTGTTTAAATGTATGGTAGTAATAACTACAAAATGGTTTTTATCACTTAAATTATTTTAAAAAATAGCCTCGAAAGTTAACTAAAACATAAAAGAAAAAGTATTTTATTTTGTTTAGTGAATGATAAATATTTGTAACTTATTTTCTTTTAATATGCTTACAAGAACATTATTTGTAAAGCAATTTTAAGAAAATTATTTATATGGAAACTAATTTTGAAACTATTTACCAGCAGTTAAAATAAATTTGAAAGAACAAAGGCAAAATGTAAAAAGAAAGATATTATTAATCACTATTGTAAAATTATTACCTAACTAATATTGTAAGTAATAATTGTAAGTTGTATTATTGTAATTTATATTTACGGAATATATTAAAAACAAATAATAAATAATATGTTGTTGTATGTATTTTATTTTAATAACATAACACAACCTATTGTATTTTATAGTAACAGTTTGTTGTCCCTTTCACTAGCTATATAAACACACTAACTATATAAATAAAGATTTAATAACGTTTAAGTTATACTAGTATAAGTTTATATTTGAGTTTGTGATGCAATCCATCACGAGTTGAAATGTTTTATAATGGTCTCTACATCATTCTTGGTCATTCTGACCACAAGATTAATTAGACGAGATTAATTGAAACGGGATTTGACTTCAAAACGTCTTCAGCGAATACAATTTAATTACTATTGCTGTCCTGAGTGAGATTACATAGAAGACATAATCTTCTTTATGTGACATCGATTTATATGTTTTACGCAAGTGAAGGTTTTACTTTCTATTTTGTCATACATTTTCTTTTATCAATTTCAACGAATACATTAATGTAAAAACACATATACACAACAAACGTACTTAGTATTTTAAATATTACACCTTATGTGATGAAGAAGTGGACCTTACTTTTAACTATAAAAAAGACAAACTTTATTTATTGCAAACTTTTCCCTAAATGTATAATGACAGCATTCAATAAGGTTTTTTTTGACAATTTTGAATTCAGGAAAAATATGTATCAATTTAAGGATAACGTATTATAGAACTTTTAAACATTTAAAAGAAATTATTATAAAATATAACTTTAATATATTGTAATAATGTATGCCTTTGCTGTAAAGGTGTAACTTTGTCTAACTCTAATCAAGCTACTATATATTTAGTTTTGGTTAAAATTTCGGTTACTGAAATAAGTACAGTTATTTTCCCAGCAGTTAAAATAAATTTGAAAGAACAAAGGCAAAATAGAAGAAGAAATATATTCATCATCATCGAAAATGTGGATTTTGAAAGAATATTATCATGTAGCCAAAAATAAAATTTTACCAGTACGAAATTGGGTTAGAATATATTATCTTTTCGAAAATCATTCTTGATTGATTTAATTAATCACAGTAACACAAAGCCTACGATAAAACTTTGGATAAAAATTGGCCAGATTAAGGGCACAATAAAATTCATTTCGTGATTTCATAATGGGATTAGTATTTAAATGTATACATTGTAAAGTAATTGCATTTTTATTATTTATCATTTTTGGTTTTTGTCTCTTTGGCCTTATACGTTCTCTTATATTAAATTACGATAACAGATGATCCATATTTATAAGAAATGTATTTAGTTTTTGAGTTGCTTATTTTGATCTTTTTTGACTGCTTTACTCTGAAGCGCTCTGACTTTGTGTCGTAGTTAAAGTTTAAAAAACAGTTTATTTCCCCAGTTCTTATTTTTGATAGTATATCTCAGTAATTTGTAATTAAATAAACTAAAATACTCGTCTTATTGGTTTAAGTTAAGCGTTTTACTTTAAAAATAGATTTAAACTGTTTGTAATAATTGATTATTTTGTTTACTTTGCATATTCTAACGGTACACACCCAGTAATGTACACGATAACAAGATTGACTGCAGGGATATTTGTATACAAAACTATTCTGGTTTGAAGCTGAATGATAAAATTATTTTTTTAATAATAATAATATTGAATATAATGATTTAAATAAAAACCCGAACCACAAAACAAGGAACAAAAACAATAACTAAACAACTAAATTGTAAGTTATGTTTAATACGTTACCCTTATGTACATTTCGATGACATGGTCATCATCCTCAGAGGGTTTTAACACTACTAAAGTTTACATAAGGGTAACGTATTAATAAACATAACTTACAATTTAGTTGTTTAGTTATTGTTTTTGTTCCTTGTTTTGTGGTTCGGGTTTTTATTTAAATCAGTGTGATTTTGTCGCCACAGGCTCTTTTATTTGTTTAGTTGAATGTAATGAATATTATTTTTTTAAATGTAAATTTTTTTGCTCAGAACAACAATGTCAAGTTAAACATTTTTCATATGAATATTAGAAGCAATTCGAAGAATTTTGAACATTTTATAATTTATATAACTGTTTTTAAAATATATTTTGATTTAATAATACTAACAGAACATTGGGTTGGCGAGGAGAAGAATCCTTAGTCTAGAAGGATTTGAATTGTTCAGAACAATTAGGAAAGTAAATAGGAGGACGGTATAGGTTACTATGCAATAACAGATTGTCTGTTACAGGGACAGAGGTCGTATTGGGGAGCGTTTATGGGTTATCTATCAAATTTACTTTATACAGTTAACAGTTTAACATTCTTGCACTCTATATAACTCATGGCAGTAAAATTATTGACTTTATTGGCGGAATTGAACAGTTTTATAGCGCCACTAATAAATATAAAAGTCATGTGTTTGGGTGATGTGAATATTAATTTACTTAAACTCGATGAACTTGTGGAACGTTACTTGGGTATTGTGGCTGAAGCAGGTTTTGTTAGTGCCACAAGTGTTCTGACCATAGTGACGCCTATGGCCAGACGTGTATTGACCATGTTTGTGTAAATCATTCTCGTTATAATGATGTACGATTAGCTGTGATTCACACAAGTGTAACTGACTATATTACCACCACGATGGAAATACAGTTCCACATCAACCACTGATGCGAAACCTATCGTGCCAAATTTCTACATTAATAGTAGAACAGTACATTTGGTATTCGAACAGTTTATGAGTGCACAATTGTTTAGTACAATCATTAACGAAACTGACATAAACATAAGTTGTAATATTTTTAAAAATATTATAAACATTAGCATGAAAAAATTCTAAATTTAAACTCAAATACTATATTTTTCTAAATTAAACCGTGTATAATATTTTGGAATAATAACAAGATATTCGTAAAAGAGATAAATTAAAGCTGGTAATTAAACAAGAATACCTTTTAATACTGAATTTAAGATATCTTTTAAAAGCTATACAAATTAACTTTCAAACATTATAAAATTTACTAAATAAATAAATGAAATCATGAATAATCTAAAGGGTTTTTTGGCAAACAGTGGATGAAATATCGAGTAATAAGGGGAAAACTAATATTTGCATATTTAAAATTTTTAAATGGTGCTGTTTTAAACTCCAATATATGTAAGGAAATTGCAAGTACTTTAACTACTTATTTTCCATGGTGGATCACAACTTGGCTACAGCTATTGATTCTATTGGTACTCCGGTAAAAATGATTTCGATGTCCCTGGGATTTCAGGATTGATTTGGTTGATGAAAATATCATTTTGCATTATATCAGAAAACTTCGAGGTGGATCTGCTCCTGGATATGACGGAGTGTCAGCATGACTTTTAAAAAGCAATTGCAAATTTCTTGTAAAGCCGCTTCATCATAAAAAACTTAAGAATTGAGTCGGGTAAGTTTCCAGTAACATTTAAAATGGCGAACGTTGTTCCTTTATACAAGGCTGGGGATTTCGCTGATTTTGATAAATTTGTTTTCAATCTGGGAGTGTTTTCTAAAGTATTAGAAACAAATAAAAAGACAAATTAATTATTACTTTTAGTATGAACTTAAATGCTAGTAAAATCTTATCTTAGGGTGCCAGTATGGATTTAGAAGGGTCATACAAAATTCAAATGCTTTATTCGATTTAAATAAAAAATATCAATGGGGATAGGATCATTAATATAGTTTTCTTCTAGTTAACTGAATCTTTCGAATTGGCAGATAGACAAATATTACTTAATAAATTTGACTTAATCTGGTTTCGTGGTATTGCGTACTCATGGTTAAAAAGCTCAGTTCCGGGTTGTATATTGAACCTCAGCCTGTGGAATCCAGGTTTCAATATTCTGTTTTTGATTTACATAAATAACTAGTATAAAATCAATATTGAGTTGGAACTTTGACCTATTTGTTTACGATATTCCCATTTTATTCGTGGGAAATAGTTGGGAAGAAGCACAAGGGAAGGTTGTAAAGGATATATCGGCATTGAAAAAATTGTTCGATCAAAATTGTTTAACCCTTAACATATCTAAAACAAAGTTAATTCCTACAGCCATTAGGTTGAATAGTGATAATCCTTATGAAAGCATTAAATAACATTCGTGTGGGAATTATGTAAGCTCTGGCACCTGTAGTAACATTGATGGAGTTGACTCCTACAATTACTTGGGTTTCTTATTTGATAAACCCTTAAGTTAGTCGGCACAGGTGCATAAGGCAATTGTTCTTTGTATACTGTCAATCATTGCTTTTGGGGATGGGGTAATAGTTTAGGGATACCCTGCAAATCCATTCTGGCTCCATTAGATGTCATTCAGAGATCGATTGTGTAGATGACGTGCGTAAATTCCTTTTACGTAATATTCCAAGGAATCTGAGCCTATTTTAAAATTATCAAGTTAAGGCCTATAAAAATCAAGTACTTTATGGTTGGCGTAAGCAGGGAGGTGTTATTGTGAGTCCGTAATTTCTTCGGAGTACTCATAAAGATATGTTCATATGTCACTCTTTTATTTTTTAAATCGTGTTCCACTTCTGATTTTTATAAAAGTAATTTTGACTTCTGACTGCAGTGATGTTGTTATATTGCTGGTCTTATTTATAATTTTTGTACATTTTTTAAATTGTGTTTTCGTTTTTTTCTCTCTGTTCCTTTTTCATAGTAATTATTATTGTAAAGTTATGTTGTTTACGATTTGTGTCCACGCACACGCATCGTACCTATTTGGGCCTAATCCATATATGTATATTTTGATTAATAACTTTCATGTACAATTTTGTTTATGGAATAAGTAAAAAAATAATTTCATGGTATTTCATTGAATATAATTTCGAACAATTAATATCTCTATAATTTATTGGTTTTACAGAATATACGCCTGAGTATTCTCCCATATACTTCTTAATTTTATTCTTCTTTTAATATCTACTTTAAAATTTAAAAAATTCAAACATACAAATTACGTAGAAAAAACCAAACATAATTATACGCCATGTATATAATCTTACACATTGATAGTAAAACATTTATTCTATAGAATGTAGCTACCACATTACAACTAATACAAATTTTCTTTAAATGATTTTTGTTTCTTATACGAGTACTATCAATAATAAATAAATGTAATAAAATTCCTTGTTAAACCTTAGGCAAAGGTAAATAATGTTTTACTGTCTAATAGTCAGCATTAATTAGAAGATTTGATTTTATAGATATAATACAGGTATAAATTAAATGTTAGTTAATAATACACTATATTTTTGTAAAACTACTTCGTAGTGAATTCCCAACATCTTAGAGGCTGAAATATACATGCCAACTATTAGAGTAAGTACAGGTATTTTAGTTTGTTGTCGTTTTATTTTCCCGTCGATACATTTAACTAATAAAATACTTTCTTAGAATTTCAATTTCCGCACGTTCTATCCTCTCAAGCTGCGCATTTGTCTGGTGGGTGTGAAACGTGGCAGCAAGGCTCATCACGCCAGTTTAGTGCTTTTCTTTAGCGAAACTACGCACCACATTAAATAAATAATAATTTAGGGATACATTTACTTCTTCAAATTTGTTTACAATTAAATGCAATTTTTGTTACGGCGAAAACCTTTAGGCCTACGTGTTTTCACATTTGAAGAGTCAAATAGTTGTCGGTTACGCAATGAAATTCTGTACGAAACATCAAACCGTAACATAAAACTGTCTATTTAGAAAGAGAGGATTTTATATTACCACTGACGTAAAGGAGATGAGTAGATTTGAAGATGTAATTCCAAACACGTTTCTAGAGCCAATTCAATAAGCTTTCTTGAATAGGAAGGAGAAAACCTTTAGAAGTACTTTGAATTCAGTGTAATTACTTTTTGTTGCTTTAGATTGAATGTAGAGGCATAATATCTTTTGAAAGGTGACTAAACAAAGTTTGATTAGGGATTGGTATTTATTTTATAGGGAAAGGATTTTAGATTAAAGTTTCACACTATACGAAATTCGTTTGGTTATAAAATTGGCTGAAAACCAAAAGCTAACTTTAATATGTGGATTGTACCAACATTAATCAAACAAATAAAATGCGTTTCTATGCTGCTCAAACTGTGCTAAACAGTGTACAAATTAATGTATAAATTAAATACGAAAATACAAATCAGAAAAAAACCTCACTTGCTTTTTGTGTTATGCTACACTTTTAAAATATGTGTTATTATTATTTATTGGTTTCAAAGAGAGATTATTGACATATTTTAAGATTCTGAAAAACGAAGACAGAAATAACGGCGTGAGATTCACAACTTTGTATTTATACCTTAGTGTTTAACTATAAGTTGGTTTTAGTTCCCTAATAGATCATGTTTTAGGTTTAGATCATGTTTTAGATAATAGGTTGGTTTTAGATTATAAAATAAATGGTTACCACATTGCTTAAACTTCAACCAACAAGCTGCTGCTTCTGCAAGTGCTTTCTTGTCTATATGCGCATTTGCCAAGTCGGTGTGAAAAGTGGCAGCAACTTGGCTACGATGCATCACGCCAGTTTAATGCTTCACTTTGGAGTATCTTTTTAATGCTGTTGTCAATGTAATTAAATAAAGAAAACATTTATACACAAATAACTAATTTTGTTTCAATCCTTTACTTATACAACTTTTGTTAACATAATAATATTAATAAAATATATTGTAACAGTCATAAAAAAAAACTTAGCAGGTTAAAAAAAACAGGTTAAAAAAAACTTAGCACAACTCATAATGTATAATTATATACTAGTAATTACTTCTAACAATAGTTGTTATAATGTTGTAAGTACTGAACCCTCGCACTACATTGTTAACTGTTGAAAATAAAATTAAAACTGCGTATTTATTAACCATATTTATGTCATTGTTAAATGATGTGTGTGTTGCTATTGTTGTTTATTGAAATAAATAAAATTTGTAAGTAATATGCATATAGGCCTGCAATCAAAACTTTTGTGTGTTGTTCAAACACTATTTACTTGAGTTTTATGAGTATGTCCCTTACTATCCATTGTTGTTATACGAGAATGAATTCACCTAACATGCTAATATCATGGTCTAGTGGTTTAATAAAGAAATTATATTTGTAGTTGTTAAAACTATTATTCAAGTAACTATTTAAAATTACTTTATGTTATCATATAACAAATTTAAATAACAAGCTGCAACAATAATGAAAATACAATAGTTAAACAAATTCCTTTGAATAGCTTATGTCCCAGAAACCCCAAGACTTTGAAACAAGTTATAATTAAAAAACTATCAAATATAATTAAGTAAACAAAAGAGTCAAACCTCATCTGCATAGTTTTACAGTTGATATGGTTTAATGTTTAAAAAATTTTAAATTTTACTTTTATAAACTAACACTTACTTTGATCCTATTACAATTGGGATATTTTATGGTTAATTGCTTTACTAAAGGTGTGTATAGATTTTTAACTATTGATTTGTTATGATTTAATATCTTCAGACTTCTTATTTCTATTCTGATTGCGTAAATTTAAATGTAGGTAGATAATATATATATATTTTTGTACTATTAGCACTAATATGTATTGCTTTTAATAATATAATAGATTACTTTTACTATAAGAAGAAACTAAAAATAAAGCAGCAAATGCATTTTATTAAAAATTTCTTTCTCTGGTGTTTTAAGTTTATGTTCCACATAAGTTTTAGGTGTATCAATTTATTTCACTCATATTTTAGCTTTACGTGCAACTACAGCAGAACGAAACAAAGGAGTTCAAACTCCTACCTATAAGTTAAAAAGGGAAAGATTTCAATCACAATTTTAAATTTACGGTACCAAAGGGACTATAAATAGATCGCATTAGTTGTTAAATTATTTTTTCATATTACTCATCAAATATCTGAGAATAGTGCTAAAAGATCAAAGTATATTTTTCATAAATTAAATGATGTTGGATTTGAATATTTTTGAAGGTTGGTATTGTTAGAACGTATATATTTTCCGAAAAATATTTGCTTCTTTAGTAGTAGAATGTTATTTTATTGTACACAATATATTATCTTAGTAAATCAATATAAAACTGACATTTAACATTCTAGTTAGTCTAATGCGTAATTCAGCACATGCCGTTAGTTTGTGCAGAATCATTAATTAAGTTTTATATTTGAAATGCCAATAAATATTATAAAACACATAGATTCAAATAAATGTGTACACTAAGAAATAAAACTAAAAAAATTTTAAGTTAATATATCTTATTTATAAATTTTTCCGATTTTAATAAAAAATGTATTTAGAATAGTGACATCATCTGTATTTAATATACTAACCGTGGCACATATAACGTCCTGTTTACACAAAGGTATTTCAGGTTAAACTTCAACAGGTCTATTGTTATTTTATTTTCATACAGTTAGTATTTTTTAATAATCAATATTATATAGTTTCCTTTTTGTCAATAAATATGTCCATTTCAGCTGTTTGTTGAATGTTTGAAAACTAATTACCTACAGACCTGCACTGGTTGTAAAGTAAAAACAATTAAATAGCTTTATTGCCTATAAACCATTCTTTAACGGAAGGTTTTCGTTGAAGGAAGGGAAGGGGGAGTACTTTTGCAAAATACTTATGATGCACATTAGAGTGCTTAAAATAAATTTAAGTTTACAGTTGGATCAACCATTCTTGGCACTTGAGGTTTACATACGGGTCTGACTGTGAGGATATTAGCACAGCGTAGTAAAACCCGGCTTTAGACTACAGTCCTGGTTTAGACACAATACCAAAAGTAGTCTAAAGTACGGACTAGAAGTTTGTTGTCATAGGATGCAGTTTAAACAATGAATACAGAACTTATAATAAGAAGCACGACGCTTATGGAGGATAGTCAGCCTGGTTGATTGCCGCCAAATCGAGCTTAGCGTGGTAGCCGTTAGGTGGCGCTGGTCGAAAACTTCCGCCCGTCTGTGACTCAACAATCCTCCGCGCCAGGTGTGAGTGAGCTTGCTTGCCATTTTCACATAAAACTAGGCTGAAGCTTTAAAATGTTTGTTGTTTCTTATAAGTACTTTATTAATTGGTTTAAATAACGATTACTAACGTTCAGTATGAAAATGCCAGTTGTGACAAGTCTGAATTGGTAAGTAAGGAAGTAACAGAAATTTATGGTTTGGTAAAAACTATTAACTCATTACAGAAAACGTAATTTATTGATATATTACGTCAATGATCTATTACTGATTCATAAAATCATGTTCATAAATAATACCTTATATACCTATTTTTCCTGTCTCGTGGTGTTATTCATGATTTCGAAACACCGTTGTTATACCTTCAGGCCGCATAATCTGTCAATAACCTTGATAGAGGTCGTCATAGAGATAGTTTATAAAAATACAGTTATACATCAAAAAGCTGTAACATTTTTTATCTACGACCATTGCAATAAACACCAATAACGCTATTACAAGTAACATCAGAAAGAGGTACATTACAAACCAAAAGCCAACCCGATTAGGTAATGATATCTTTACCTAACAGGAGTCACTTTACATAATAGGCTCTAGACCAATGAGAGCTCGTCATTTGACGGAAGTAGAGTTGTAATAAAAATAACGCTACATCAGCTGATTGTACCCATACGTTCCGGATGTTAGTGTGTTATTGTAACTAACCTCAAACGTGAGTTGACGCATTCCGCAAACATGAGTGATAGTGATGAATTTTGTTTAACTCCAGAGGAAATTAATACAAAAGCAAATTCGGCTCTGAACAATTTGTTGCCAGAAAAATCTAAATTTCGTTATGAAAAGGTTTATAACCAGTTTATGGAGTGGAAAACTAGAAATGGTGTTAGTTCGTTTTCCGAGAATGTTTTCATTGCGTATTTTGAGGAATTGGCCTAATTTATCCTAATCGAATCCCAAATTTCGATTAGCTCACTATATCTTTACTTCACCTTTTTTAGTATGGTTATGAGTAAAAGGAATGTTAAATTCACTCCTGTTAAAAGGGTATCAAATTGAAGAATTATTACACACTTCTTATTTTTTTACACCCTGTATATTTTTGGTCGTAGATAAAGTAGTGTACGCAACGATTGTATTCAGCCTTTAAGCCACTCGTGAGATATTTAGAACACTCGCTTCGCTCGTGTTCCAACTTACATCTCACTCGTGGCTTAAAGGCCTTCATAATACAATCGTTGCGTAAACTACTAAAAGGATGAACTATTCTGTAATTTATGCAGTCAAACTCTTATTATTAACGTATTATTCTTGAGATAGTCATTTTTAATATGTTGGGTAATTTATACTTTTAAACATTTATTGATTCAGTTTTAACAAAAAACAGTTAGTGAAATATAATACAAAACTTTATATATAAATACAATTTTAACTTTATTTACGATTTTTGCTGCATGTTATTACACAACATAAATTTTAAATATTTATTTAGAGTAGGTATACACATGACCAAAAAATATATGGTTACATCATGTACTTTAACAAGGGCCTTTGAGTAATTGGTAGTTTGTACGAACATTTGAAATAAGTAGAACCAGTACCTTCTTAGACCCCCAATCAGAGAATCGGATCCTTTAACCATACTATTTCTAAGCAGCACCTCCTGGACAATCATAGCAAAGCCAGCCACTTCAATGCATTCAACAAATCAAAACGGACCGCTTGACCCACCATAGCTGACCCCATTATGTATATTATGTTCATAGGGGACAATAAAAAAAAAAAATATTTTTGACTATTTCCGTTATATGAAAGTATAGTTATTATAGCCAAAATATAATTATATTTCTAGATTACAAATAACATGAAACGCGTTCCTAATCAACAACTCTGAAATAGCCTACTCACAAAATACTTGCTTAAAATACACTATAATGTTAAATTTTGAATTTGAAAGATCCATAGTTACGGTACTCGTTCGCTTATCCAATTCAAATTCAAAATTCTTACCGTGTTTTATACAGACCGACTACGCCCACCTGCCATTTCTCCATTCTATCCTGTCTCTGATATCCAGTTCCAGCTCGTTTAAAGATGAATTTATCTTGATTTGTAGTGCGATATTTTCTGTTGTGAATAAATGACTCCAACCAATCGCGCTTATTGCGTGACACGTTGACATAGTTATACTTTATTTATTATTGCTTCGGACTTGGGACTCGCGTTGGAGGAGCGGGCGAGCCCCTGATGTCCTGCTACCCCGGAAAGGAGGTCAAGTCCGAAGCAATAATAAATAAAGTAAAATGTTGTTGTACAGCATTGCACAGGAATGCGCAGAATTCTTTAGGCTCTCAGTCATAATATGGAATTATTTGTATTTTAAAGCCTAATAAAGTTTAGGGCTTACATTGTATAATCACACTTCAAGGGTGACATTTTTGGAATATTATTTTAATAACATTGTGCGAGGAATCATCATAAGTTTTCGGGTACGGAAGTATACATGTGTAACTCGCGCTTCCACACATCACATGTAGTGTAAAACTAACATTAAATTTTGGATACTCGCACAACAGATTTGAACCGTGACCAAAGTAATAACCTTATGACTATCAGATGATGATGAAGTTAATAGATAATTTTTTTTGTTAGTTAAAAGAAAGATGAATTATTTGTGTAAAGATGCATGCAACTAGAAACCCCTGTACACAAATACTTTTATAGAAACTTAACCGAAGAGCTCAATTAACAGAGATAATTTATCACTTGAAATCACTCTAATTAGATAACAAAAAAATCAGTAAATAATATTTTATTTAAGTAATTAGAAGTTAATATAACATAGATAATGTTTATAAAAAAAGTAATGTATAGAAATGGTTTTAAAAGATAACAAGAAAGATCAAAGCAATTAGTAGGGTCTAATAATTAGCAGAAGTCATATTTCAATACATTATTTAAAGTAATAATAGTAAATAAATGTATATTTAAAATAATTCCAATGGGAAGTACAGGCTATAAGGATATACTTTAAAGGTAGTCTCGGCGAACTTTCATAAACTGGATACCTCTGTTTTTATGTAACCTACATTCCCTCTTAAGTGCAATCTAATTTCTAATTTGTAAACTTTGTCACAGATATATTGGTAGACACCAATATTCCCAAAGACTTAAATAATTAAAACAAAAAAATAAAACAAATTATAAAATGATTATAATACTCAAAGCAAGGTTGTTAAGAAGAAATCTTTGCTCTGGACACAGTTAAAATATTACAGCAGATACTAGTAACACACGTGTAAACTATTAGGTTACATTCCTAGACATTTCAATCAAGTCAGCAGCATTAGAACAACTTGCTCTGAAACTAGTGAAACGACTCATAATACATTTCACATAGCTTTAGCGACCAATGCAGAATAACATGAGAATGGCTTTACAAGAATGTACAGATAGACAAATTAAAAAAAAAAAAAAAATGAAAGGCCAATAGGGAGATGAGTGAAAATTCTTTAGCCAATGACAAACGGGTTTCAAAAGGACGCGGTAGCAGGAGTAGAGCAAAAGCGAGAAAAGCCGGGTCTTCTTCTAAAATCTTTTGAGCGGGCAAGACCTAAAAGCCCGCTTCACACCACAATGTATATTTCAACCTAAATCATTTAAAATTAACTCTAGTAAAACAATCACCCTTAAGTCATCAATAAGTAATCATCAGCCAATGTAAAGTCAAATAATCTGCACACCAATCTACGGCATTCTACCCAAGGACCAAATTTGGAGCCCATTCGAGAAAACATTAGTCATCACATAATTACGAGTGCTTAGTGTCAGTGAAATAAATAAATGTGTTAAAGTTATCTAAAGTGAAGGAGAAAGTGAGTGAACGGGAAAATCGCTAAATATGTAAGTACTGTAATTTAAAAAATGCAATTTATGTTAAGACAAATCTCGAGGTTAGGCAAATTAAAGAAACGAAATCATATCCAGGTAATTAAAGTAAAATCATACACAGATAGTAAATGGAATAATATAAATGTAATAAAATAAATTCATAGTTTAAGAGCAACAATAACTAAGCAATTTGGTCGGGTCTGCTTTATAGAGAATTAGCTGCCAAGGATTTTAATAATACCTAATAAGCAATTGAAAGGAGATTCCGATTCAATTAAAAGGGTCAAAAACTGTTGTTTAGGATAAGGTTTAAAAACAAATAATTATTTTAACTTAATTAACAAATTTTTAATTTCCATAATTTTATACTACATTTTGTTTAGTCTATCTTAATAAAGAATAAGTTTTATATATTAAATATTAAGGAAACTGAATATTAACAACATCATACATTAAATATAATAATTATCAAAATATTATCGTAAGTACTAAACTCAATAACTTATCAATAAGTAAAATTTATAGAAAGAGACAAATTTATAAATTAAACATTAAGAAATTATATATTGAATAATTTGTACATTTCTTAAGAACAATTTTCATTGTATCATGTTAATAAATTCAATTAACAAAACTAAACAAAAATAAATTCAACCTTTGCTTAATAAATTCAATACAAATTCTAGATATTATTAATTTAGAAAAAATATAGCTACCAAATGAATCATATGTCATGTACAATATTTTATTGTTAATTATACATTTAATTCAAACCATCAAACGTCACTGAACTTATTTCAACCAATTAGTTGTAAGTCAGACCTCACAAGCCAAGCAAAAATTGATTCGTAAGTCGAATCTGGTGGAGCCCCCAAATAAGACAAACCATACATGGTTTAAATATTATAAACCTCCTAAAGGTAAACAAAAAAGTAAAAATAAACCTCTTAAGGTGAAAAGAAACCGAAAAATAATAAATAATAAACCTTACGTGATAAAGTCACCCAAATCAAAATAATAACCTTACATGGTGAAAACAAACTGAACTAAAAACAAAAATTAACCTTACAACATTTTTAGATATTATTTTTGCATTATACAGAGGAGAACGTAAGTATTAACGAGTTTTAAAAGGTATTTTATATTATAATATGTAGCCTAATTAAAAGGTATTAAGGAAAAAGCATATTCAAAAATAACAATTTATTTTAAAAAATATACTTTTTAAGCCTCTAATACAGTCAAAAATATAATAGTTTTGCAAAGTAGGGTTATGAAACGCCTCTTTTGGTTTTATATAAATACTTTAATATGACACACTGCTATCTTAGTTTAGTTTAGGTCCTGCTTATTTATGTTGTTGAAACGCCTTTCAGTAAATACTTTACATAGTTTTGAGTTTTTTATCAAGGTTATTCTATCAAGTACACAGGGCAGGTGCAAGGGGTTTTTCTTGAACATGCGAGAGTCATTTTTGGCGCCCCTCTATATACACAACAACCTTTCCCCGCCCCTATATATGTATATATACTTATATACCTCCTTATTGCAATAACAAATGGGTACATTTTTAAATGTATACCAATTGAAATTATTTAATTATATAAAATCTAATTTAAATATAACATCGAGCTATAATTTTACCAAAATCACCACCTTTTACCACCCTTCTTCAAAATTACTAGAAAATATCGTGGCAATTTTCAAATCAGGCTGTAAATAGATGTTATACTGTTGTTATTGACACATAATTGTTACTTTATTAATGTTAGTGAAGTTAGTATAGAATGTACGGCGGTCTCGTCTTTAGGTCTCGAATTTTTCACTGAAACTAAAGGGCGCCGATTTCGAAAGGATGGCGCTCTAAACTGGTTTATGTGGTCTTTTGTGTCCGTAAAGAGGTGACCAAAATAAATATGGCATTTCTTTTAATTCCCGATAAGGGCGGTCGGGGCAGTCGCGTCTTTAGGGGCGATTATTTTACTGAAACTAAAGGGCGCCGAGTATGAAAGGATGGTGCCCTATAGCGGTTATCTGTCTGTCCCTACAAAAGCGCTAAACAGTAATAGGGAGTTTCTTTTAAAACCCGAAAAGGACGGCCACATCTTTAGGCAAACATTTTTCGGTGCAAAAAATATTTTCGGCGGAAAATTTTGAAGGCGCCTTGGTCTTGAAATTTTTGCCGCCGCGCCGCCGACGCCGGCTTCGCTTGCGCGTTGTCGCCCCCTCCCTGGCGGCGCCCCATGCGTCAGCATGTTCCGCATGGTCCTTGCGCCGGCCCTGCAAGTACATTATCTTCTTCAAGTGAAGCTCAATATTTATTTTTGATAACAAATATTAAATGTTGTAACGATAGTCCACAAGTCATGTCCTCGTAATGTTAAATTATATTTGGTTTTATATAAATACTTATTATGACACAGTGCTATCTTAGTTACAGTTTAATTATTGTAGGTCCTGCATATCACAGTAGATGGCAACATTGTTGTTGAATCGCTTTTCAGTAAATACATTTATTAGTTATGGGTTTTTGTTTCAAGGTTTATTCTATCAAGTACATTATCTTCTTACAAGTAAAAGCTCAATATATTTATTTTTAATAAAAATATTAAATGATGTAACGATAGTCCACAAGTCATGTCCCCGTAATGTTAAATTATATTTGGTTTTATATTTTCATGTTGAAATTGTGTTTCATAAAACATTAATTTAAATATTTTATTATTAAATTTAAAATAAAAATGAATCACTTCGGTACACATAGAAGGGGATTGCATCCTAGTTTCTCACATGTATGTACTTTAGAGAATAATTTGTGCAAATACCGCAGTTCACGTTCACAGGTCTCTACAAACACATATTTAGGTTATGTTGACACAGTTTTGTATACATTTCGCTTTACATTAATGTTTTTACTTTTTAATGTTAATACCAATTAATATTTATTGTTTTAGGGGTTGTTTCAACCCTTAAAGGCCAAATATTTTGAAATGTTATCTTAGTGCCTCTCTAGCACAGAAGAACAATATGTGTACCAAATTTCACGTTGCTTGGCGGTATTAAATTAATATTTATAGTTATAGGGGTTGATAGTAAATGCTCACGCCTTAGCAGAGGTAGATAAAATATAAAACTTGTTTATTTTTGTATATGTATCTTGTAAGAAATAAATGTACAAAATTTCAGCTTTCTAGCTTTAAGGAAATTATAAAAATAAATATTTATTGTAAATAGTTCCTATTAGGTAGGGTTTTTGAGATATATAACAAAAAATGCTTATTGTTTTAGGTGATGTTTCAACCCTTACAGGCCACATATTTAAAATCCTTTCTATGTGAGCCTCTAGCCCATATGGCAAATACGTGTACCAAATTGGAGATAGGGTTTTAGAGAAATATAACAAACAACATTTATAGTTTTAGGGGTTGTTTTAACCCTTACAGGTCAAATATTTTAAAATCCTTTTTTAGTGAGCCTCTATTGCCAATGAGCAATATGTTTAACAAATTTCCAGTTCCTAGGTGGTAAGGTGTTTGAGATACTGTGATCAGTCAGTGAGTGAGTGAGTAGGTTTTAGATTTTATATTTAGAGTTTAGTGGATTAAAAAGTTTAATTTTCAATAAATTTCTATTTTTTAGTCTGTTTTTTCTTTAATATCTTTTTGATTAAAGTTCATAATATAAAATATATTTAAAAAATGTTTACTAGTTACTTTATATTCTATACAATTCAAAAATAATAATAACATTTTTTTACAAATTATGATTTACATTGCACTTATGAGGAACGCCAGTCTGCAGTTGTATTCATGATAACTACAGCGTTATATAGTCTTTTTACTTTTTATTGGATTGATTTTAAATATGCATTTATTTATCATTATTTCTCTTTATTACTAATTACTTTTCTCTTTCTTGTTATAATGTAAACCCTTTTTCATATTGTATTACTTTTAAATTAGTATTACTGTATTTCACGAATACGCTATCACATATTGTTTAGACTTTCTAGATTTCTTTACCTGTTATTTTAAATTATAATTATTTACATAAATATTTACCTCTATTTACAATAAAAATGGTGATATCTTTTCTATGTTAATGTGGATGGCTCTTCAGTTGCATCTTTGCAGCGGTTTAATTGACCGCCACAAGGTTGATATTATGTTTACATCAAATAAAATTTGTTTGTAGGAAGGGATCTCTGACTGTTTTTAGTATTTGATTTTATAAAATGAATTTAATTACGTTTTGACTGTTTTAGAATGTACATAAACAAATAATTATATATAAATTTACAATTTAAAACAAACAATAAAACCTACATTTTTAAAACCAACATATTGCTATTAATTCTAGCCTTGAAGCCGATTTCGAAGTTATAAAATAATACATTTTTAACATAATTTAATAGTGGTATTAAACTATTTTTCGTAAACTGATTCTATACAAATATTGTTTAGTGGTATCAAATACATTTAGTAACAATCGGCCCATTCACAAATTCAAGCCCGAAAGCAACATAGGGATTTTTAAAATAATTAGACCAAAAACAGTCAAACAATTTTGATTAATACCTATCATTCTCGGGCTTTCAATGTTACTATCTTGATTAAAATCTAGCCGAACACAGCATGTCTTGTAATAACTGAAACCCGGATCCTTAACGGTATTGTTCTCAGGTCTTGCAACGGGAGCAGTATGATTCTCAGACATGTCCAATCATGGCAAAAGCAATATATTTCCTTCTCAGAAAATTCATTAAATGCAATCTCTTATTACAGTGCTGTTTTTTTTATAGTAAAATGGCATATTATAATTAGATGAAATTTTTAAACTTTAAGAATTAAATATAAAACTAAGTTATAATTTAAGTAAAATATATAATTTTAACATAAATTGGGATCATATGTTTTACAATAAGTACTATTTTGTAATGACAAATCAAACTGTAAAACCCACATAAACTATTTAAAATATAATATTTTGTTTTGTTTTAGTAAAAAAAAGAAAAGAATTAAATTATATAACACTTTATTAATTACAATATATGTAGTTATTAATTAATAAATATATATTGTTCTTACATTCTTGAACTTGTCCCACACTTTCGTATCTTTTATATTTATTTTAATGAATTATAAATACAACAATTTCTTTGATGTTACTCTAATGAATACGCAAACAAATATTCAAATTAGATAATGCAAATGTATTATTTTATATGTTTTTACGTAATTGTACTTTTTTTGTTTTATTGGAATTTTAATTTGTATTACCAATGACTACATGTCATGTAGTCATTGGTATTACTTACTTGTATAAATTATATTTAAACTCATGTTTAATGTTGACATAAAACAATGGTTAATTTAACGGATATGTAAATCTAATTCTCAGGAATGTAAAATGTATTGTAAGAAAGGTTACATTATGATGTAAGTTTATAGCCGTATAAATAATCAGTATATTATAATAATAATAGTTTGAAAGCGAAAATAATTTAAAATAGAAATACTAGGTAAAATAAAATAATAGATTTACAAATATACAGTTTTAAAATAAAATATGATGATTTTTATAAAATAAATGTTTTTTTTTTAAATAACATATTGGATAAAAATTTATTGTTTATTGCATTGGTGTGGTATACAAGTTAATTTATCATTATATGAAGTAATAAAGTATTAAATCGTTAAATGTTACATTTTTTTTAATCTACTCTAATTTTCTTAATACATAAAAACATTGCCCACAAAAGTTTGATTAATAAATATAAACTTAAATTTTTTTATAAATGACTGTAAGAAATCTAAAAATAAATCTAAATTAAACATAAATTAGTACAAAGAAACGTAAACAAACTATTGTAATAAGTGTGACTGGCATTAGAACCTAAAATGGTACTACAGGAAACTTCCATATAATTTATAAAAGAACATTTCTTTCAATATGCAAGACATTTTATTTAGATTCTATATTTTCACACTTTAGAAGCAATATTTCGTTGAGCTTATTGGAAATAATAAAACCGATTATTAATACAAAATCTAATATAAAACCATACGACTTTAAAGTGCTTGCATATTCAACTTTTAATTCTCATTTCTCTAACTATAAGAAAATTGGATTTAAATGAGTAGAGTAATCTGTAAACTAAAAATCTTATACTAAAACATGTGAGCTTTTTATAAATAGATGTTATTGTCTGATCCATGTTTTCTATTGGGGTTTAGTTAAAGTTAATTCTAATTATAAATATAATTTTGAAAGTTTATTTTTTTACTTATTTCGCCAAGAGCAATGTCGACACTTTCATCCTGGAAGCTCGTAAACTATGATAAGATTAATGTTTATTTAAATTGGAAAATTGTTTAGCTATTGTTCTATTACACAAACTATATATTTAAATTTAAATGCTAACAGTAAACAATAAATCTTGCAAGATTTAAGGGGAATTTATTATAAATACCCGTTTTATTCACTGTACTTAAACAAATAAATAACTTTTCACACAATCCACTGAGACCTACGTTTTAATATCAAACAATTATAAAGCAACAACTTTGTTGGTATGGTTAAATTGATTACGCGTCTGTATTTTAGTTTGATATTAAGCTATTTGAAAAACTCAAACAATTGGCGATTTCGTGTAAGCAGTGAAACATACAAAAATAGAAACCCAAATATAACAATATTCATGAGTCCGAAAATATATTAAGTCAAAAATGAAAGTTATGGTGAGGTTCTTAATCAAACTAAAACATGTTATATATATATATAGTTTTAAAATATATTTTTGATCCACTTTTAATCTACAATTTACGAAAAAAATATACTAAAATTTATTGTTTTATTATATCACTGATAGTTTTACCAGAGACGACTCAGATTCATTAAAGGTAGTTAGTTTCTATAAATGCAAGATTTTGTTAAGAATGTACTGAATGTAAGTTCCAAATACATAAAGTCTCTAGTTATCATAGTCAAGGAATCACATAACATGTTGTAATATTGCTTTTTCCATTTAATATTTTGAATTCTTTTAATATTCTCCTAAGGGGCTATTGATTATTGTTTCTGAATGAAAATTATCATTGTATCGGTTAGTCCGTGAAGGTAGTTTACTGTTTTTTATAAAAAAGTATAATTATTGATTCAAATTATAGCAATGGTTGTTTACAATTTTACTTAGTGTCTTTTTGATTTACATGTAAATTATAGTACTTTTTGGTTAAGTTTATAATTTTTAGAAGATAAGGACTGGTAAGTTGATCATATTTTTGGTTTTTATCAATTTATATATATACCAAATATGTTTTCTAAATAGTTAATTTTATATTTTTGAACTTTAATTTCGATTTCATTTATTACTTAATTATTTTAAACATTTTGATTTTAGTCATCCAATTTAATCCTACAAAGATACAAACAATTTTGAATCTAGGTGTTCATTATTTAGGCATACATTTGCGCAATAAATAATTAATCATATAACAAATTCAACTGTTCAATGTCAAAACTTATCTAAGAAAAACGGCTGTGATAGACAGATAGTCAACTTGCTGATTCGTTAGTGTTTTTTCTATGCAGAACTCAAACCATTCATGATAAACTTCTTTTTTAATTTTGTTGAATTTATCTAATATAAGTAAATATTACATTATTATTAAATCAAATATGTATTTAAATATAATTTATTAAAATACAAAATAAGTTGTTTTAAAGAATTGTTTGCATTATGCTACAAAGTTATTATTTTATATCTAATAAATTATGATTTTAGCTCCGTCAACATTGTATAAGAGATTTAATTTATAATTTATAATGTGTCAATTCGTACCTTAAAAACTAATAACGTTTCATTATTATTTAATAAAATATTAACATGTAACGTCATTTAAAACAGTACTGCTTCTGCTACTTAAAATCAGTTCTAAAAATGTATTCTACTTGTTTAATTAAATAGTTTAAATCCATATTAATTGTAACAATGCGAGTTGAAAGTTTTTAATGCATTTAACCTGATTAAGTTATAATGTCAGCAGTTAAGGGTCGGCTCCAGTAAAACAGAAAGCAACCTGCGACTCCCTATAGCGGCGGTAGTTTACGCGGACATTGCTCATCCTAAATCCATTTAAAACCAGCAATTATTCAAATAGCGTTTTTTTAAAATTACTAAACTCTTGGGGACAACATTCTTCATCCGAATGGCTTGGTAATTTTTCGCTATAATTAATAGTTACAACGTAAAAAATATTTAAAATTACCCTTTAGCGGCGGTAGGTTACACGGACATTGCTCAGCCTAAATCCATTTAAAACCCTCAATTGTTCAAATAGCGTTTTAAAAGAAATACCAAAATCTTGGGGACGAAATTCTTTAGGCGAATGGCTTGGTAGTTTTTCGTTATAATTAATAGTGACAACATAAAAAAATATTAAAAATCAATGTTTTAAATTGTTAATAAATATTAAACAAAATATTTTTCTTAATTTTTAAAAAGCCATTTGCATGCATATTGACGATAGCTTTAAAATGATTTATAATTTATAATTTATAATTATAAATCATCGGTTTATAAATTGATCGGTTTATAATTTTCCGATCAAAAATAAAGGAAAATTTTGGATTTTAATTTAACATTGGTCTTTTGGAGTGTCAGCAAACATGGCTGACAGCTATAGCCGACCCTTAATTGAAATATTATATAATATCATATTTGTATTTTACATAATGCAATGATAATGTATGTAACAATGTATTCATTAGAAATTATTATTATTTCCAAATATAATAAAAACGATGTTTAATATTTACTAAAGATCTAATATTTATATCTATGAATCGTATTTAAAAGTAAATTTTTTAATCGAATCGATTTGGAGTTATTTTTAAAAAAATTTAACAAAAATGTGTTAAAAATGAAGTTTTAAATTTAAAAACTAATTGGTTTTAAGAGAAAATGCATTTAAAGACGACATGTTTTGTAAAAAAATTACATTGGTTTGTCAGTACATCTAAATACATTTATTTAACATTATACACGGGCTCTTCGGTTTCTCGCTAATTGCCTCAATATTTAAAATATTCGTAATTCTACTTTTGTGATTTAATTGAACTGTTAGAACGTGTTTGACAAATCAATTAAAGCCATGTGTTAATTTACATGTGAGTATTTATCTAACACGTCAAAACCAGTTTCCAATTAAAATTATTTTCTTGGTAAAGTAAATATTCCACCTCACTTTTATATTAATTGACGTGCAATCCCCTCAAGGGACTTATTAATTAATAAATTGCATTTGACTCACACTACTGAAACAACAAGATATATAATGAAATTTTTTCAAATATATAGTAAAATATTTTAAATTAAGCCCAAATTTTACCGTGTTCATATTGTTTTTATATACAAAATACTCATTATTATTAAATACAGAATACATTTAAAGTTGACTTTTAAGAGTTTGGATGAGACTAGCTCATAATGGCAATTATTTTAAACCAAATAACTTATACGTTTATGAAATTTACTAACAAAAACAAGCATATGTTTTTCAATATACCTCATTATTTTAACTGATTAGAATTCAACTGTTAACAAAAACAATATTTTCGCAAATAATAAAATAAATATGTACAGAATTGTTATTTTGTTTTTTGTTTTGTTTTTGACTCTGTCTATTTTATTTTGCTTTGGAACCTAAACTACCTAGAATATATAACTGCATATCATTCCGATTTTTTCTACATTAATATTTATTACACGTGAACAAAATTTAAACTCGTTATCACACCGTTCCTAACCAAATTAACTAAATCTTTTTAATATTCCTTTTCATTGTATACTGCATTCCCATCAACACATTTCTATAACCTTAGAAATGCATTTGTTAGGAAATGCTTAAATTTATTCAATTTTTCTTTTTATTTTTCGTGGGTTGTTATTAACTCAATAATATTGGTATACAATTAATTATTATGAATCAGAGTGAGTTTTTTTCCCTAAGCTTTGATTCTGCTAGGTGATAGAATAACTGAAAATTCACAATTATGATAGCACTGGCTAAAGCAAGTATTCGATGTTAACAACTATGTTAACGTAATCATGCATTTTATATTTATTTCCCAAATTATTTTTAAGATAACTGTCTATTGTTTTTTAGTAATAATGTGATTGAAGTAAGTTTGAAAATTGTTTACAATATAATTTCAATAATTTCAGAAATAAGAAATAAATAAAGTTTATTACACATGCAACTGATAAAGACATATTGACAGTTCAATGTAGACGTTGCATATTTAAATGCAATTACTTGCAGAGCTGCAATGGCTGTAAAACGAAAACAATTAACTAACTTTATTGTTTAACCCTAACGCTTTATACCCAAAGTTTACGTACGAGATGAAGTAACATGAGATGTGTATTAGACAAGCTGCACAGCTGGTTCTTTTGTTTACATAGTAGTGCTTATAACAATTTTGAGTTTATATTTTCATTAAATTAGCACAATTTACACACAAATGATCGCAGTTCCATGATATCTTATTGCTAAGTAATGAGTATTTAATTAAAATATTGTTTATTTATACATCGGGTGATTTAAAAATGTAAAAAAAAACTTTATGGTTGAATATAAAACTACAATAACTAAAAAGGTAAAACATGTAGTTACAATACACTACATGGGTAAATTTATTTAACTAAAGCAATAACAAATATTTCTGCAATATGCAAATAATCACGTAATGATTATTCATTACAATGATGTAGTCGGCTAGCAATTTCTCAAATTGTAATAAATTAGCGTTGTCTTAAAATTTATAAATATTTGAAGATACCTTTAAAACATAAAACAGAGCTTCAGTTACACGATGCATGTATAATCTAAAATATTGTAAATACAAAATGAAATAAATTAACTTTGTAAAGATTATACTTTAGTGGAAATGAGTACGAAGTATACAGTTTTCAAGCAATAAAAAAAGAAAAGATAAATAAATAAAAATAAAATAGAAAAGCAAAAGTTAGTTTAGCATAACATCTTTCCTCAAGTCTTAAACATTGAACTGCTTAAAGATTAAGACTATAAACATTTTACTTAAAACAGTTATACAAGTTCAATAATGTATACACCAAATAAACAAATTAATGTAGTCTTTGAATACATTTCTGTACAATATTTATTTATTAAGTTCCAAAGGGTAAACTTTGCATTTCGAAATGCTTGTTATTAAGATCAATAAAAAGTAATAAATTTGTTATAAGTTACTAAAAATGGCCATAAAACAACATCTAAATGATAACAACAATTATTGTTGTAATTCATTTGAACAAATCCTCTTATGTTTATGGGCTTGCAAACTATATTAAACTTTGTACAATTATTAGTCTAGTAAAACCATTGTTAATACATACTATATTAATAGTTTTTTTTTCAAATTAATACATTTATTCAATATTTACAATTCTAGGAGCATTTTAAAAGTTTAAGATAGTAATTTATTTTTAAATGTATTAATGTAATCGTCAACTTTGTGCAACTTATGAAGATAAGTGGATAACACACGGAAAAATTCCACATCATTTGACTAATTTGGATTGCATCCTATAACTGAAGAACCAGTTGATTGTATTGTTGAGAATGTCCATTACCATAGTATAGTTAAGTAACAAAATTATGAAATAAGAATCTAATATTGTTTTACCATTTACAAAAGATACCTCTAATTCGAAGACAAACCTTATGAAGTTTAGCGTTTGTAGTTGTAGATTAAGTTTCAATTTTGTTCAGTTAACAGCACAGCAGAAGTGCTATACAAAATGTATAATGTATAATGTACAGCAGAATGTATTTATTGTAGCAATTCAAAAATTATAATTTATTTGTATTAAGGCAGTCACTATTCACACTTTTAAATGAGTTTTAGGTAGTTCAACAGTGCAGATTTAAATTAATATGATTTATATTTCCATTGTTCATTTAGTTTAATTATGGAATAGGATAAATTGTTGGAAAACTTATTAGATATTAATTTATAACTGTGTTTTTTAAGTATTATATTTTAATACATTTATTATGCGTTCCATAATAAATATTTGTGCACGGATATTGTTTTGGTTCATTCTAAGGTTTTAATTTCACCAATTTATATTTTCATCAGTGTCTATGATTATTTATATGTAAACATTATTTGTATATTATTAAATGTAATGGAAAAATTATTTGTTAATTATTACATTTCTAGATGAAGCTATGAGTTATAAATTTTCTTTAAAGAGTAACCCCCTCCCCTTAAGCACAGCATCTTATAAAATTAACTTTTTTAGATATTCTAAAAGCGTTCTTCCCTTAGGTCTCCTGGTTAAACGAAGTGAGAACTACTGTAAGTTATACAATTAGGTTATGCCGACGAGTTCCCAAGATAAAAGATCTTAACGTTTTGTCAGACAAGCTTTTATTCCGTAAAGGTCAAACAAAGTATGTTGTTAATGAAAGTCGTCAAGTTAAAATATAAACTGTTATTTAATATTGTTTTTGTTGCTTTTGTCGTACTTTGAGGATATTTCAGTATGTTTTTTTTAATGATTTATGCTTTAATTTAGTTATAAACTGCTCCCATATTAAAACCCAATATTCATTAGTCCACCCATTTAACACTCCCCTCCCCCATAAATCCATTAAACCCTATTAACCATTAGTCCAAAAGGATTTTGTAGGAATAAATACATAAATAAAGGACATAGGAAATTATGTTCTATTATTTTTGGAAAATTTCTATTTTACTTGAAACTCTAAACAATACTTTTTATTTTTAGGTTCTCAATACTGTACTCGGAACATTATTAATAGTAAAGTTTTATAGTAGGGAGTAAATACGTTTTGATATGTTTGTCATTTAAATATTTTAACGTTTATTATATTTTTTCGAAACGTTTGTTTGTCGTCGTTCCGAGTATTGATTTAATAAAATATATATTTTGACTTACCGTAAGTCAAAGTACGTAGGCGGTAAGTCAAAATATATTTTTATATTTTCTTCTTTTGGTATACGCTAATACTTAAGTTGACTTCAGTTAGTATAACTTTCTTACTATAATTTGTTTCCAATAAATATAAACTTCTCTGTTATTCTGTACCTGATGTTCTTAACAATATTTAAGAATATTAAATATAGATTATAGTAAATCAATCAATATTTTTTACTAAATCAATATTATTACTGACTGCTGTTTCGCAAGCTGACAAACTTAATATTGTTTGGCATACACAAACTTAAACAACAAATCGACTAAAGAAAAATACTATTAGTTATTTGGATCTTCTTATACGAAAATGATGCGAGTTGTATTAAATATTAACATCTTTCACACCAAATTATATTAATATAAAAATATTGTCTGAGGTGATATTTATTTTGCCAAAACTGTATTATTTAATCTCCTTAATAACACATTTTTTCAAAAAAATTTTTGGTTGGACGAAAATGGTTCTGCCTAAACATTTAAAGTTTAATTTAAGTATCAAAAATGTGCAGAATGATTGAATTAAGGGTCGGCTCTAGTAAAACAGAAAGCAACCTGCTACTCCCTATAGCAGCTGTAGGTTACGCGGGCATTCCTCATCCTAAATCCATTTAAAACCCGCAATTATTCAAATAGCGTTTTTTTTTTAAATACCAAAGTCTTGGGAACAAAATTCTTCATCCGAATGGCTTGGTAATTGTTTGCTATAATTAATAGTTACAACGTAAAAAATATTTAAAATCACCCTATACCGGCGGTAGGTTATACGGACATTGCTCAGCCTAAATCCATTTAAAACCCGCAATTGTTCAAATAGCGTTTTAAAAAAAATACCAAAATCTTGGGGACGAAATTCTTCATGCGAATGGCTTGGTAGTCTTTCGCTATAAAAATCCTACAATTTATTTGAGTCTTGCCGACCAAGGTTTCGCCAGTGACGGCAGTTAAAATTAATTAATAGTGACAACATAAAAAAATATTAAAAATCAATGTTTTAAATTGTTAATAAATATTAAACAAAATATTTTTCTCAGTTTTGAAAAAAGCCATTTGAAATGCATGACCATAGCTTTAAAATTACATATCGATTATAATTTTCCGATCAAAAATAAAGGAAAATTTTGGATTTAAATGTTTTAAATTTAACATTGGTGTTATGGAGTGTCAGCCAACATGGCCGACAGCTAGAGCCGACCCTTAACAATATAATATTAGTTGACGATCGTGAGAATAGCTAACTGTCCATCTATTGTATAATCACATATATTATTTCTCAAGGCCATTTTTTGTCTATAAGCCATACCTTCCTTAATACATCATCAAATTACAAGAATGAAACATCATTTTAAAGCTTTCCTTAACTGCTACACCGGAAAAATATACAAAATACACAATTATGCGAAAAAATACAAAAAATTACATAAAGAATCCGAAAGTAACAGTGATGTAAGATCAAGTAAGTTGTAGGGATATTTTCCTGGCGTTGGCAACACTCATGATACAATACCCAGCTGGAGAACTGCCGTTACGCCACTACATTGCTATTTTTAATTAATTGTAAGCGTAGTTATAAACGGCATTGTGGATATACCTATTTGTTGTTGTTTACCTTCTGCAAGTTGGTAAGTTGTTTAAAAATATATAATAACAATACAAAAATAATTTCTCTTTAACGTGGATTTAAATTAATAAAACACTGTTAGTAAGTTAGAATGCGAATGCTTTGCACGGGACAGCTAGTTACATTTATTGCTGAGATAATTGTTTACAGTTTGTGTATATTTATATGTATACAAGCAACAATATATTTTATTCTAAGCAAGACTAAACTAATGTTTTAAAGAAAATTGAACTTATTGAGCGTACAATAACTAATATAATAGTTTCATTTAACACGGTTTATTTACATATGGTAAAATAGTTTGATTATAACAACAATAATTCCGCGCGTTTATATTATATCAACACAATGGTGGAAATCGAGGGAATGTTAATAGCTTTCATGTTGACAATTAATTTCAGGAGCAAATTAACCTAGACAATGGTTGGGATCAAACAAGGATATTTATTTAGTTTATGGAATGTTAACTGCGCTACTTTAGAGTGTATCAACTATCGAAGTGTACCCGTTGTGACATTGATTAGATAAACTTAAGCTGCATAAAAAGGGCTATGGCCGCCACTGCGTTCTTGAAGTCTACATCATTTACTAATTTTTTTTATGAAAGTTAAACACACAAATATAATGTGAATGTTATAAAACATGCACTAACTGAAGCTCCATTATTTTCTAGACACGTTTTATTTTGTCACCGTCCATAGCGAAGGTGTATTGCTTATGTTTAACTTGGCAACTTGGTTCTGCTCTTTCCTTTAATTATCTTTAATGTGGGAATTTTACCTGTTTAGAAAGATCGAATCAATATCGTCCTTGGGTAATAGGTATAAGGTAAATATGCTCAATAACTGCATTTAGTAGATCGTACCTATTGTTCAGATAAAAGATATATTTTTCAAATTAATAAATAAGTATACAAAAAGATCATATTTTATAGTAATATAGATTTTAATATTGTAAATAATTTTGATAATTTTATTCAGTTTGATATTTATATTCTAAATTTCTATATAGTTTTATTACAACATATTATTATGGTAAAGTCAAAGTGCTATGCTTTATTATGTTTAGAGATTTCTCATCATTTAAATATGCAAACTTATCCCTTAAAATTTTCTACTGAACTATTTTATTTACATTAATTTAGAAAATATAAATAATACAAAAAAACATTATAATGGCCTAATGTTAAAATTGTATTATAATTTTTATCTAGTTGTAAATACTTACATTATTTACAATTGCTTGTTAGGTATCCTTAGATACTATAACAGATAATTTTATGTCAGGACGTATTAGATCACAAAATTATAATTTACTTCTAGTTTTAATACAAGTTTTCTTATGTTATATATTTTACAATAATTTCTAAAGTTTCCTTAAGTAAAATTTTGAAATTATTTTCGTCCTGTTTTTAGCGAATTTCGATAACAAAATGAGCTGTTGCAGTGACAATTATAGTAAGATCTAAGGTCGGGAGTAGTAAATGAGCACCGATCATGGTCCCAAGAATACGTTTTGGAGAGTCATTACAAATTGAATATATGTATATGTATTGTTAAATGTATACAAATTGTTGACTGAAACCTATAGATACGATTTAGCATGATAATAGAAAATTTTATTAAAAAAAAGTAATAGTTAACAGAAGTGATCAAATTTAATTTTGAAATTAAAAATCACGAATAAAATTCCCTTAATATTCTGTTATTACTGTTATTTTTCTTAAAACCCTCTGCCACTAAATCACTTACAGATCGTTGTAGTTTTATAAAAAATAATTTTTTCAATTAAATTTTAATCACCACCTTTACAATCAAGCAACGTGGACAACAGTATATTGTGTTATTTATTTTTTCATTACAATACGAATATATATATAAACAGATACATAAAGTGTTATATAGTGGAATAACGTCGAAAGTTTCAGATCAACATAATATACGAAGAATACATAATTAATGTATTATTTATGTATAGTGCGTTGTAGGTTCAGAAACGCTAATAATATAAATTTGTATACAGCGTAACCAAGTAATAATATGTTATATTTGTGAATAACAAAAAGTTCAAGTGATTATAAAAAATAATTTTAAAGACAAATTTTTGGTCAGTTTGAAAAGTTTCCATTTTTTATGTAGTAAATGCACTAATATTCAGTCAATAAGTATACCTCAGAATTTGGTCTTAGGTACAGACAAAAGGTTATAATTTCCTTATACAGTTCGACCTGTCACATAACCGGACCCTCCCATAGCCGGACCGGACTTCCAAACAAATTTTCGTATTTTGGTTGTATGGCGGATGGGGTGGAAAAGTGAAAGTTGCAGCTAGAATAATGTTTGTGCGCCGAGCTTAGTCTATTCTTAGCGGGCTGTGACCTTGAAACGTCATCCATGAAAACTTTTTCAAAAACTAATGTAGCCATTATCATTCCTGTACGGTACTTTATATTTTAGTCTGCCGAAATGTAGGCCTACAGGTAATTTTTTTTAAAGCTAGTGTGTTTATAAGTACAGTACTGCACCTACATACTTTAGATATTTAATTACTGTACTGTAATAATTAAAATTGTGTTTATACAATGCAAACTGTTTAATTTTAATTGCCAATAGTCTGCTGTTATATACAGAACTTCAATTTGTTAGTCTATATAGTACATTGTAGTACAGTAAATATACATCCAAACAGCTTGAAATATCTAAAAATAGTATTTAACAATAATAATGGTTAAAATTTTTTGGGAATTTTGGCTATTTATAAATGACCCTGCTATATCCTTATTTTTATATATCCGGATCGGCCGGTCGCCACATTAGTCTGAATATGACAGGTTGTACTGTAATAATATATTTACTGAAATTGTATACTGGTTAGTTGATGTTTTTTAGTTACATAGAACAAAGCCATTTAAATTATAATTTTTCAGCTGTCCGCTATAACGCTATAATGTTTATGATACTATCTTGGATGCTTTTAGATTCGTGAGGTATTTTAAAATTGCATATTTAGCTAATATGATAACGAGTAACTAATGCATTTAAAAATTTAACTACGTATACAATTTCATTAATACAGAATATTGTTATATCCATGCTGTTAGGGTTCAGAATAATTTAACTATTTATTAGGGTTCAAATTTAAGGTTGGTTGGTTTGAATACAATGATTAATTATTAATACACTTGTTGGCTCAGTGATGGTACCATTTTATTGCCCACAATATCCGAATTCTAAGATATTGAATTCTAAATCTCTATGCCTTATTTCTACTCACACACTTTTATTGATTTTTGACTCAAAAGACAGTCCACTGTGGATATCAGCTTTCTATTACCACGCCCTGGCCTTTACCTCTTCACAACCTCACGCATCAGCCATGCTACGTGAGGAACTCTACCATTCTAGGGTCAGCCGGCATCCCTACCCTAGAAGTTTTTGCCATAAGATGTGCCACTAAACTGTTTCAGGATGCACGCAACTCAGGCCTCATGTAGTCGAGATCTGCATGAGACTCGACATCCCGGAAGATGGTTGGCCTCGGAATGCCGCTATCTTGGACGACCCACCATAGATTTATTCTCTCTGCGACTCCATCAAGACTGTCACTAACCTATTTGCCTTCTTTTATATTTAAGTAAGTTTCAGATTGCTGCTTGCATCCACTAGGGAACGGCCCCTAGATGCTGCTGACGCTTCCCCTAGTGATGCATGCGGAGTGTTTCTGTCCGTTTCCCATGGTACTGGAGTGTTGTAACGTGCCATCTCAGGAGAGGTCGGCGGAAACACTCTTGTGCCCGTTTTCGGTTAAAGTGACTTCCACTTTGTAGGGGGGGGTGGCACGTTTTAGTGGGTCCAGGAGGATCGAGTCTCACAGTGCCTTCTCTTATGAGAGGTCTGCGTAAGTGCATTTCACCACCTAAAAAAAAAAAAATTTTTTCGAGACACGGAGGCAATGCATAGAATATTACTGTTATCTACTTGCTCACCTTATTTTTTCAACTCTCAGACCCCTGTAAGTAGATTTCGCCCAAAGTCTTCCGATTGCCTCCGTGTCTCGAAGAATGCGACGTTGTCCAGTGTTCGATCCCTGTCGATACGCAGACATCCGTTTGAGACCCCCAGTCTCTCTGTTGGCACTGGCCTATTGACCACCTTACACTGACTATCGACGACCATCCTACACTGATCCCAATTCTGGATCAGGATCAAGTTTATATAGCAGACCTCCGCCTGCTTAAACTGACTTGAATCTTGGGTGTTATGCCAATGTCAGGTATTTGTACACTTCCTACTTGACATTTCCGTGTTTTGTCAATTGTTCAACAATCTTAAAACAAACATTGCTTAACTTCCTACTACACCATACTTGACCTACAATTAAACTAACCATTTAATAATTATTCCTAACAATAAATGTTACAACTTTTCAAAAATATAACTACTATCTTGATAAGTTGAAACAAACATACTTAATAATTAATGTATTATTATTTATTAAATAAAGGGAACAAACGAAATTGAGCTTTAGTTACTAAAATAATGGCATAGTTAAATTAAATATCTGGAAAACTAAATTCAGTTAAATTGAACTGAACGAACTAATCAATTTATTCACATACATATATTCAATTTTAAAATGTAACAATTTAAAAACCACAATTGATTTTAAATCGTTTAATCGTTGTGTTAAATAATGAAAAATAAACAATTTTATACAATAATATAAATGCAAAACTAATATCACTTAATCAATGATTGTAATTATTGCTGAAGCAATACAACGTCATTATTAAATTATCACGGGTGTTTAATTAGATTCCAAGTAATAGGCATGATTGCAACTGATTGTAATAGGCCATCAAATTAATTAAGACTATTACAACCGGAAAAGCTTTTCTAATTATTGTAGTCAATGTTATATCAGGATTTCATTATAATATATATTTTATTATTAATACATTACTTTAAATGTACATTGATTACTGAAAACATATTTTAAAATGCGAGTTATTCTTTTGGTTATTATTTAAAATTTTTAAAGTTAGATTTCTGATTTATTAGTAATATTCAGTTTAAATTTAAATATATTTTGAATTAAATGTATAATTATTTTGCAATTAGCCTACCATAAGCTTAAATAACATCAAAAGAGAAGATACATCTTACTTTATTCACACAACCATTATTCTATGTGTAAAATATTTACACGATATTCCTTGTATATTTTCGACCATCATTAAGATATGAAGGTTTAACAAAGCCTTTATCCATATGAAAAGTAATCTAGTTTATATTTTATATGCAACAGTTGGTATCAGTGCAGCTAACGTATACATTTACTAATAAATATTTATGAGGTATTCGTCCTAAACAAACAC
>JAGFPH010001390.1:168611-180763 GCA_018207615.1 Philaenus spumarius
AAGACTGATCACCTTCCGATCCTAGAGATTAGACAATTAATAAGTTTGCTTTCGAGCACCTTATCTTACTTTAAGGACACAGCGAGTCCACTTATAGTTATGTAATTTTTGTTCTTGTTGTTTTTGAGTGTTGTGTATTTCGGTGGAGGTATATTGACCAGTTGGTTATTAATGGTTAGTTGTAAGTCATTTTCATGTGTTTTCTTATGTAATCAAGCGAATTTCTTTCGATTGACTTGCGCTGTTTGACTTGATTTAGCTTGTTTAGTTCAAATTTTTTTTTCTTTTCCGACGCAGTCGTTTCGGGGGGGGAGAATGTTACGTCTCCCACTTCACGTGCTGTAATCTTCCTTATCCACTAGTTACAACTTCTGCCTACCTTCACCAACTTCCCAAATAGTTTCCCTTTTCTCCGCCAGACACCGACTCTGTACGGTATCAGTTTCTTATCGTGCATAACTGGGCAGAGGTCGTTGTGATCTGACAGTCGACAGCTGATCCATATATCGTTAGTTAAAATTTTTGCCTTGTCATAGGAGCTTCTAGAAAGGTCGGCCATTAGCCTGTTACGAACAAAACCTTTAAGACGCTGTAAAGTCGTAGTTATGTTGTTACACTTTAAATAATTTAGTCGCGATCTTAACGACGGTGTGTCGCTAAATAACATGACTTTCTTCTAAACCTTTGCTTTCCGGATACCAGGTATGAATGTTTTAGCTTTACCTTGATAATTATAAAATATTTACTTGTAAAACTTAATAAGGTCATTTCCACTTTTGGTTTATGAATAACTTTCCTAACTCATTTTGTTCGATTTAATAGAGAAACCTATGTATTTCATTTTTACTACAGCCTAATTTTTAAATGCAAATCTTACAGCCTACAAAAACTTTAAAGCCGATACCATGTTTTTTATTACTAAAGCCTAAACATATTTCAACAAAACTGGCCTAAACTGCTCTGTATTAATTAACTGAAACTGTGTAGTTTTCTGCAGTATAACCAATATTGAAAACTTTTAATAAGCTATAAGCATAATATTACTGATATAGATATTATGTAACTAAACGAGAACATTTTTATGTTACCATGTGGTTTACCTAACATGTAGAGACAGTCTTATGCAACATTACACATGTTGTATTAACCATTACAATCTAAGTAGCAATTTGTCACCTTGAGCTACAAATTTTAATAAAACAGCCAACTCAAAGAACTATCATTTTTATGCTTATTTAAATTAGCTGCAAGTTTTCTAAAAAGGAATTGTTATTTATGTTATGCAGTTACACTGGTTCAACTCCAGGGAATATTAAACAATACAATGGCATAACCTGCACCACAGCTACGCCTTGAAAAGGCCTACTTTTAAACAGAACTTTTAAAAATAATAAAATATTTCTACAGTGCTTTAGTTAAAGACAGGATTTAATTTAAAATATGAACGATCTGCAGTTGTTTTTTTTTTGTGTTAAATGTTAAATAGGCTGTATTTTGAAAAGTAATTTTGTATATGTGTACTATATAGGATATGTTAGTATTTAATATTTGGGAGGAGCAAGCTAGCACATTTCGGACCTTAGCCCTAAGGGCTGCATATTAGAAATGTTACACCTTTTTTTTATATATAGAGAGACGTCTCATAATAAATTTTGTCTATTTATTCAATTATTTATAATTACCTTTTAGAGTTGGCCAACGACATATATATTTATTCTTAAAACAAATCCATGGTATTTCATGTTAAAACTTTGTAACTTGTTAATCTTTTCTGTATAAATTCTGTAATTATTATTAAAAGGGAGGGTTTTTGATTTTGATTTTTGGGGAGGGCTTTTAAATTCAACTTAATAAAATATATATGTTTTCTTTTAAATCTCAAACTTTTCTTGTATTAAGGGCATATCAATAATTTCATTTTTTTTTTTGTATTAAGGGCATATAAACTTTTTTTTATTTTGGTTAATAAAGCCAAAAATTATATCTATTTCTATGGTTTATTGAGTTAACCTCTAGGTATCCTGTGTATTGTGAGAGATAAGCTGAAACATTCCTACCTTTGGTGATATTAAAAATTTTAAGGTAAGTTTTGAACAGTACCAATCTATGTGGCCCAGTATTGCTTCCGTTCCTTTAATTATTCTTTTGTAAGATTGGTACAATAGTTTGATAATTCTTAGTAAGATCTTGTTGTATTCAATAAGTGACACATTAATAATCTTATTTCATTTAAAGCTTTTCTGAGCACATTTAAAAAATTTAAACAGATTTATTGCCAGTTCATTTATCTCTCAGACTGATCTACTTCGTTATTGCATGAAAAATATTTAAACTAAGTGATACTAGAAGGCACTTTGTCAAAAATCAGAATATGAGGTAAAATATAGATAGAAATTTTAACCATTTGAATTCCTGTTGTGCTTTCCAAAGTTATAATTTCTACTCTATGGAAATAATAATATGTTAATTTTAAATATATATTTGATAAATATTCAATTACAACAGTAGATAAATTACATCAAGCCCTATCAGGTGGTAGATGATTAATTATTGATTGGCTACATTAATGTTTATAAAAATTGTTACACATGAGATTTTAATTTATGAGATTTTAAATTTAAATACACATATATTTTTCTTTTTTTTTTTAGTACTGTAGCTTGTGATTTAGTTGTTAATGTTCCTAAATGGTCTCATAAATTATTTACTACAAGTTTTCAATATAAAGCAACAAATAATTATCTCATACAAATACACATAATTTTTTAATTGAAATAAAACGAACATTATTAAATTACTAGCTTCTAGATTTTTTACTTATATAGAAAACATTATAATTTCGAAAATTAGGGTCTGGCCTCATCTTTAAATTTAAAACAAAAATGTTTTGGTTATGCTGTCATCGTTAAATGGTTACTTAACGAAGTAACACTATAGATTTTTTTTGGGTCATTTTATCTTACTAGAACTTTTATGTATATTCCATATAAAGTATCAGCTAAAACATATTTTTTTCAGGCATAGATTTTACATTAATTATATACCTAACAAGTTTATGTAATAACAACTTCAATCAAGAAGGTACCTTTGAAGGTATACTTCTTTATCATTTTAATTTAACTATCTTAACATAAATTAACAGCCCATGAGTTATTTGATGAATTTTTGTGGACCAAAAGTTATCAAAAACTGTTTTTTGCTATTTGCACATTCCTTTTTTTGTAAACTAAATACGAAATAGCATGCAGTTTTTTGAAAAATATTCGCACCAAGTCCATTCTTAGTTCCTCCTTACTGTAGTGTTAATGGTTTTAAAACATCAATATACAATATCATGGAGCTTTAGGTCAATAAAATTTTAAAACTTTAAGCGCTGATTCATGCCCAGACAAAAACTGCTAAACGATATCTAATGTAGTTAAACTTCGCAGAGCTGCTGTAATCTTACAATATTTTGTATGGAGTTTAAATATTTTATATATAGGCTAGGTATGTATAGTTAAATATAGTTTGATAATTCCGAAACCCTCGGTATATATTTTTTTAGATTTTGTCCTCTCAATCTTTATTATATCTTTTAAATGAGTAGATCTTAAACTCTGGGTTAATTTTTTTATCGAAAACCACCTGTTTTATAAAACTAACAAATTGGACCCTTCATTGTAATTTACATCTGTTGAAGTAAATATTAACAATGATGTATAAATGTATTTCATACCCTCCAAGTTCCTTTTCTTCAGAACTGTTAATGATTAAATCATCAAGTAATTACGCACTTTTAAATATACATAAAAAATGTACACCTAAAAAACTGAATATTAAACGAACACAAGTAAGATCGAGTTTAATTTAATTCAATGTGGTGAATTTCTTCTTTAAAATCTATTATTGTAAAAACGGTTTACCACCTAATGTATTCTTTATTTCTTCAGCTTTAATTAAAGACTGATCTCTTCTAATATGATTTGATTAGTCCATTCATATAAAAAAAAAATTATAAGTGGTTAGGTTTCTCAACAATTACCATTCTACTTATTTATTCATTCTGATAGTTTTGCTGCACAAACTATTATTATTATTTTTCTTCCTAAGTTATCAAGTGTATGCATGATTTCTTATAATAGCTAAAATAACATTTCTTAACCACTAAATACTTCTAAATGTTTATCAATTAAATAATTTTGTTTAGATATTCACAAATACCTCCTATTCCAATCTAGGCTAATAATGTCAATTTATTACAATCGCCTAATCATAATAACGGTATTATAGTGGTTAGATTTAATTTCATAAATTGACTTCTACATCTTTACATTAATTTCTTGAATACCGATTTTCTGTGAAAGTACCTACAGGCTGTATTTATCATTACCCCCAAAAGCTGTTAAACTGATACTATTTTTGTTCGATGTATTACTTTCTCACTATACTATAGTACAAGAGAAAGTATAGTGATCGCAAAAAAATCGATGTTGAGATTTTTGTGGAAATATCCGTTTTGGGACCCCCTGAGTCCAAAAAAGTGGTTTTTACTAAATGTTTGTCTATATGTATGTATGTATGTATGTATACAAATCTAGAGCAAAAACTATTCGATCGATTTCAAACAAATTTGCACCAGACATGTCAAGTAGGCCTGTATGGATGCACGAAAAATGGTTTTGAAATTTTTTGAAAAACAACCCCCTTTTTGGCAAAAAGAAACCTTAAAAAAATCAGTTATTATTTTCTTATAAAAAAAACGGCTTCAACGATTTTGATACAATTTTGCTTATTTGTAGCCTTCTCAATGTACCCTACCATATGCAAAATCCGCATCTTTCTAAAAATTCTTGTTTAGCTAATAATAACTGATTTTTTGGGGTTTTTTTGCCATAAAGGGGGTTATTTTTTTAAAAATTTCAAAACCTTTTGTCGTGCATCTATACAGGCCTAATTGACGTGTTTGGTGCAAATTTGTTCGAAATTGTACGAATAGTTTTCTCTCTAGATAGTAATATTATTTATTAGTTAATCTCCTACTTTAATAAATCACCTCTCCTACCCCACCTACAATAAAATTATGAAGTCATAGTGAATCTGTGTAATAATTTAAATATGTTTGTGAGAAAGTATGTGCCAGTTCCTGGTACCGTTTACTTTAGAAGTGGGAGTATACTTCTTTAGTTCTGTATAAATATATTGGGTTTTTGTAGTGATATTATTCATTTTAAATTTAATAATAGAAATAAATTTAATAACGAGCTTGACTTGTAAGATGATATTTGATTGAACAAAACTGGAACAATGGTTTTACAACTAATACGTTAATTTACTCAACAACAAATTCAATACGCATTTTAACAACAATTTCACAATGTTCAGTGATGCACGATTTAAAATAATCAAACTGTAAGTAGCTGAAGATGGCGACTATATCTTTGAATTTAATGTTGAATAATAACGAAATATTAATTGTGTCAATTTGTGTTCAAGGTTTATTCAATATTAGCAATTAAATTTTCTAGTTTTTCCTGATGTTTCTATGGATAAGTTATATCGTTGTTTGAAATGAATAGAATTAGTACAATACAATTTATAATTTTTAAAAGTGAATATCGTAAAAAATACTCAAACGAAGAAGTTTTTCTAGACCTAGGCATTAATATCATCCCCTCTCTCCTGTTCCATCCCATAACTCAACAAAACGGTTCTTAATTAAAGAAGCAATGTCCCTCCTCGTTCCTACTTAATTTATAAGTCAAAAGTTGTAAATTTTATAACTATTCTTACTTACTTACTTTGCACATACTTTACGTTTCACTTTTTACACCAGCTATATTTGTTGAATTCATTATATTAATATTTAAATTACTGTAAGTAGGTATTAAGCAAACATAAATACGTTTATTTGTAGTACAACGTAATATAATAAATCTGGACTCTCTTTCTCATTCACTAATGACGAAATGACAAACATTATTTCTATAAATTAAACCATGAGAATCGTTGGCGCAAAATAACAATCTTATATCTGTCACAAGCAATTGGAATTAAATCCACGATAAATATGTTAGCATTAATTGTTTTCATAATAAAATATAGGTTTTATCCTACTTCATCTACTTCATTTTTGTAATTCGAGCCACCGGAATTGAATTTTTAACAATAATTTAACTTACGTACCTTACAGTCTTTTTGTCAATTCCTTTTTGTTTTTGAACATGGATTACTAGTTTCGACCTTGCATCCAGGTCATCTTCGGATCCCACACACTTAGTACACATGAACACTTAGTAAGGGACATGTTACCGGAGGCGTCGGTCAAAGTTTTTAAATGTTTTAAATGTCAATTGTTGTGTTATGTGCGCGTGTATGTGTGTTGTTACAACGAAGTTAATGTAAATGGATTCACCTTCATGAATCTGAAGATGACCATCTTCAAAAAGAAAAATTAACTGACAAAAGACTGTAAGGTACGTAACCTAAATTATTGTCTACTATATCTACGTTAAACTTATAATAACTGCCCGTTTATAAACTTCATATTGTCATAGTATCACTTTGTTATAATGCTATGCAGACTCATTGCAGTCCAACCTAATTAAGCACATGATACAATTGTGGTCTGCATTGCAGTTTGGGTTTCAGCTGCCTTAAGGTAATTTATACGCATTTTATAAGAAATGTCTAGAACTATTATACAATTATTAGTGTATATGTTACAATATAAAATAAATAGACCATACAATAACTACAGACATGAGAATGAATTAAATCTTTGTTTACAATGGAAGTTTTTCATTTACAAATAAAATAAAATTGAAAATAAATCAAATCTTATATTAGCTAACACTTACTGTCTATCATTACTTAAATGTTTTTTCAGTTTTAGTAATCTACATATTGGAATCAACCCATCCTAATAATACAATAGCAACGAAAATATTTATTTAAACCTTAAAATAATTCTACTTTTTTAAGTTTAAACTAAAATACAGAATTAAGCAACATTTATTATTTCTTCGTACCAAACTAATAATATCTGAAAAATTATTATTTTTTTTAATATCAATAATATAAAATAATTTTCACTCACACATTTTTACAATTAAGTACAACTCTTTCTTAACTCACAACTCCCAGGTATATTTAAATAACTATATCAAGTCATCTCGATCCGGTGATATAGGATTTGTGTAGCACCTAATCCATGACAATAATAGAATCCATATTTGTAATTTCTTTAAAAATTTTAACAAAAGCTAATATAGCAAATATCTTTATTTTCTATATTATTGACGACACGTGTAAGTTTTATACGAGTATACACCGTGCTTTTAACTTAAAGTAATAAATAAATGTATTTTGCTTCGAGATTAATCTTTTTTTTTAAATCAAAATGAAGCATGCAACTAAGTGAATTCACTAACAAAAAAACAAAATAAATGGTTTATATTGGATCCTACATTATACACTGACGAATGTAATAATTTATCTTACTGCATTATTAATCGTTATATCGAATATTTTAATCGTTACTAATAGTTTTAAACTACAATAGTTTGATACAATACAATCTTAAAATATACTGCGATTACAACTTTGTTTTTGTATAAAAGTTATATAATATTCTCCAGACTTTAAAAAATACTATAATACCAATAATTTTTCCTTTCATTGGAATAATTAACGTGCACATGTTATGAATACAATTCGATTTTTTATGTAACTAGTAAATAATCGTTGAAACCTACAACTTTACTGTTAGTATAACCTTACTTATTGCTACTATAATACATGAATAGTTTATAGAATTTGTACTTGATCAGAACATTGTAGGATACTTAGTTACATTAAATAATTTAAAACATTGGTATATAAAAGTCACATGTAAGCAACACATCTAAACGTAAATAAAAAACCCTTAACTCATTAATATATAGATTTAGGTCATAGTGAGTGACCTTCTACTTTCATTTTAATGGTGGTATGCACATTTCAGATTAGTAATTTAATTTCTACGGCTTGTGACATCGTATCTATTAAATCAAAGATGAAATTATCTTGACATTACGTTCGATCATTTAGTTAGTTTTCATTGTCCTTCTTGCAATTACTGGTAGGTCTCCAATGTGTTTATTTTCCGTCCTTCATTGCAAAAGTATAGAATGTTTATGTTGGTATGTTTGTGGACAATTACTCGAGCAAGTTCACATTCTATTAAGTCCAATCTCACTTTTCAAATTATCTATTTGAGCTCAAATATTTTAAATCATAATTATATTGAATAAAAAACTTTTTAGCATTTACTACATTAACAACAAGTCGAAGCAAAAGAAATAAGTGTACCAGTGTTCCTAAATTGTGTAATTATATTATTATTTACATGTATTTATTGCTATTGTTAATAAACAATCAAATTTAATCTATGTTAGTTTAAGGACCTTTTTCCTTTGATTAAAGGCAAAAATCGTACAATGCAAATAAATTTAAGCACTGCCTTAAATTTTTATTAAATTTAATAACGTTTGTTCTTAGTCAAATCTATTTAAATAAAATGAATAAACGAACATAAACAATATATAGTCGTGTTTATAGAGTTTAGTGGCAAGAATAATCATTGTTAATACAAATATATAGTTTAATTGTACACTCTATCAAAGTAATATAATAGTCTCCAAACTATGTTCTGGTACTAGGCCTAAATATCATAAAAGAAATTATTTTTAACACTGTAATTAGTGAAGTAGCGGTGTTATAAGGTACTTTAAATTATTATGGTTAACTACACAGAAAAACAAAAAATATTATGAAATATAAATTTAAAACCTATATCAAAGGTATGAACATGTCATTAGACCCTGCTGGGGTGATGGGAATGTTAACTTTGCGGCTACACTTAATAACTCAAATCTTTTATAACGTTTACCATATTTTTCAAAGTTTGCAGCCAACCAGTCACTAAACTGAAATCACTAAAGTTATAAGTAATTGAAAAGTGAGTACTTTCCCAAAAACACAGATGTATACTTCGGTAAGCATGTAAAACAGGTAAACAGGAAATTTATTTATTTTCAGATCTCGACTCTGACGTCACAGCACTTAATTCCAATAAAACCACGGCATTGTGTCTCTATCTTCAAAGGAAGATAGTCATGTACAGTGATTATACTACATTTGATATTGTTACTAAAATAATAATAATAGATCAATTATATAACAAGGCTACTCAGTCAATCTTAAATTATGTCATTACTTTTTCATTTGTAATGCTTAAATTTCCTTCTTGTATCACTACATCAAACCGCTCTTTTATTTTATTATATTATTAAACAACTTAATCTTATGACAACTATCGTTCTGATTTTCTTTGATACAAACTTGGTGATATACCGTCTAAATACTCAAATGAATGCGTTAAAAAATTATGAAAATTGTAAATCTAGATAAACTTTCCTACAAATATTTTAAGTAATTATTTATTATGACATAAACTTTTAATTTCTAATTTCAGATTTATAGTGAAATTCAATTTCGGACAAATCAATAAATACAATTTACTGGTATTGATGTATTTTTTAATAATTAAAATCAACATTAAATTGTATTAAAATATTATAAGTAAATTTCAGATCTTATCTCATCCTACATCTACATGATCGATCAACTAAACTTAATGTCCGGTAGTCATCTGTTCAGGACCACAACTGAATCAAGTTTATATTAATTTACTGTATGGGAAATGACACTTTGAACAATGTTTTACTTGCAATTATTTGCAGGCTATTTTATCAAGCCATTCACAATTCGGTGGATATTTTGAGAGAAGATTGTGTCTGGAAGATTCCCAACACAATTTTCCCATTTACTGTTATATAATGGTAAGTAGACGGTGGTAATTATTAGTTCCACATTGCTTTAGTTTAATTATACTTGCCAAAGTGTGTAGGTCGGGTGGAATTGGATTTCAGTATAATACAATGTGTTAAACAATCAGCCCCAACCAAATTATCAATGGAGGCAAGACTATAATAACTAGTTGCATGCCCTCTACAGTCATGCGTTATAAACGTCAACATTAGCATTGTGAACAGCTGTACCAATATTTAAAACACTTCACTTATATAATGACGACAAATTTAACTAATCAGTTGATTGTAGACTTCTTTGTAATTATACGAAAAATAAAACATTAAGAAATATACCATCGTATAATAGAGGTTTTAATAAAGTTATTTTGATGTAATGGTTTAAAATTATAAAAACCATTGATTATTATAATGGTCCATGCGGGGGTACCTGCTGGAAGTGGGTCGCGACGCGGAAGCGTCGCGGCTTGCGCTCTTGTTTACGACCTCAGATCAGGTGGGACTACCCACTGAATTTAAGCATATCACTTTTTAATCCAATATCACCAATGACTTGATATTTGAATAAATTTAATTAGCTTTTCATTACTGTTATATTCAAAGCGAAACAAAGAACTATCGTGAACTTTTATGTCACAGGAATATGTAATAATAATAATAATATATACTTAATATTCTCATTCTTACTAAATAACGAAAATTTAAATCCTAACAAGATTTTACAATTTAACATTATTTTATGAATGAAAACAAAAAGGTATCAGTGCGAAAATGACATAATTTGTTTAAACCACTTTCCAAAGTTTTCAGATTTTCCCTCTGTATAGTGTAATAATTACAGTATTTAGTAAATGGATTAACTACAAAGCTCATGAGTCCCCGGACAGGCATGACTAAACTAAAACACATTGGTTAGTATTACGCGTCACTACGAATATGGCAGTAGAGATTAGACAGCTATGAGACACTTTTAAGCCACTTGCATGTACACATTATGACCTCGTAATAATTCAAGTCTGATTGTACGAGTATTATCGTCAATCTGGATTGTGTACAATTTGTAACCATGACATTAAAACTAATTAAATTTATATCAACCGAGATAAATGTGATTTAATTAAATATTACGGTTTTATTGCTAAACAAGAAATTGGGATAAATTTATAGCCACGCTATTTTAATTTAATATCTTATTTGCAACTTAGTTTTTTGTGCATTTATTTTTAAAGAACTAGGCTATATTTAATTTAAATTTAAATTGCATCAAAATTGTCTAATGGTTTCGAATCCTTAAACTTAACTATGCAAGAGTAAAAATACAAATTATTTTCCCAATTGATCTAAGTAGGCATACACTCATTAAGTAGACATGTTTACTAAACACTTTTTATAATTTTACAATTATAATGATAGTTCATTTTCACTATACTGCATTGCTAGAACCAACCGACAGGCGATGTAATATATATCAATATGGATAACTGTACTATCTCTCATGTCGTATAAACAGGAAGCCATCGATCTTGGCCTGATGGTTGGAACACAGTGATTGTAAAGGCAATTAAGGATAATATGAACTGATTTCACTCTAATTACAAAACACGTATTGGGTATCATATCGGTCATAATTTCTCATACAGTAAATTAGTTTACTCGTATAATAATATTTAAAGATTAAATAAAAATAGCATAACTTTGATTGTTTCCAATAATTTGATTAATGTATTATGGCAATGATAATATAGTAATCTAGTATTAGTATTACGTAATACATTGAGATGAACTAAGCTATTTCAGTGTATATTTACACAGTATATAGTAGAAATAAATAAATCGAGAAAACTTAGTTCCCTTACATAGAAGTGCATCTTATCAGGGTTAACTGTAAGATATGCTTGTCGCAAACGAAATAGTACATTGAGAAGTTTTACATTGACGTCGCAGGTTATAGAGAAATGTATAGGTAAGTAATATAGCTGAATACACAATTTAACCTGATATCAGAAGAACATTAGACTAAAAGACAGTTAAGACTGTAGCTAAAGTAAAAAGATCAAATGTACTTTTAGACTAATCAAGTGTTTAGACTTGGTATGGAGTGTAGTTTTATGGTATTGATCATTTTACTTTCATACACAAAATTAAAACTATAATGGAGGGTGGGTATGGTAACGGTTTAAAATACTGGGAAGTTATTGGTTTCACCCCGTTTTTCGAAAATCGAGTATTCATCAGATCTCAACGTTTTGAGGTCCTAGGAATCTTCCCTGACCACTCCCGAGAGGGTGTCACCCTGTCTGT
>JAGFPH010001390.1:192418-204562 GCA_018207615.1 Philaenus spumarius
TTACTATTGTTTTAATTTCTTATTCCTTATTTTTTACGCTTTATTAAATTCAGTTTTGTGATACATATTAGTAGGAATAGTCACAATTATTAGTATTTAGATTTCCAACAACAATGATAGATTTCCACATCAACACCCAATTAGTATTAGATGTTTCCAAAGGCATTAATATTATTGTCATTTCTTATTCCTTATTTTTGTACTTTCGTTTCAATAAGACCATCTTTTCCCCTTTTCTCCGACATTATTTCTCAAAAAAAAAAAAAAAAAATTTGGAAAATGGTTGACCCTAAAATCCATCCATGTAACTTCCCGCTAAGTTTAATTACAACAAACACTATTTTTGGAAATTTTGAACTGCCATAACTTTTGAATGAATCAACCGATTTTTATGCAATTTGCGGCAATCGATGCAGTTTTTTAAGTCCATTGAAAGAATCAACAACAAAAATTTTTCAGATGAAAAGTTTCGGAGAAATTGAGGAAAAACACTTTTTTTTTATTTTCTTTTGTTCACGATATCTCGCGAATGAATCAACCGATTTTTATGCGATTTGCGGCAATCGATGCAGTTTTTCGAGTCCATTGAAAGAATCGACAAAAAAGTTTTTCTGATGAAAAATTTCGGAGAAATTGAGAAAAAACCCTTTTTTTTATTTTCTTTCGTTCACGATATCTCACGAACGAATTAACCGATTTTGACCGGACTGGTAGTGATCGACTTCGCTTTTCAAGGTTAAAAGCTGATTAGATTTTGGAATTGATCGGTAAAGCCGTTTAAAAGTTATTCCAAAAAAACCTGATTTGAAAAAAAAAATGATTTCTTAGTTTTTCGAAATTTCTCAGAACCTACCGGTCCGAATTAGTTGAAATTTTCAGGAAATCTAAGTTTGATGGAACTCTTTAGAACGCCGTTTGGTAGGATCCAATCGGTTAAGCCGTTCAAAAGTTATAAGCGGGTCACATACTTACATACACACACACACACACACACACACCCCCCCCCCCCACCCCCCCCACACCCACACAGACAGGGTGACACCCTCTCGGGAGTGGTCAGGGAAGATTCCTAGGACCTCAAAACGTCGAGATCTGATGAATACTCGATTTTCGAAAAACGGGGTGAAACCAATAACTTCCCGATTATAGAAAATTTGCAATTTTCTCAGCGGGAAGTTAAAAAACCAAAAGAAAATCCCCCACTCACATATTGCAATTGTCTCACCTCGATATTGGAAGCAAATTTACAATATCCAAGTTATTCAATACTTTATCGATGTACTCACTGGCCCTATAGAATATAACGTTGAGCTTAAATTAACAAAATATTTTGGTAAAAGTCGGCCCTATTAACGGATCTTTAAAAAAATATAGCTTTTGAAAACACGTCAGTAATCTAGAATGGACTTATGCGCAAAAGAGTGGTGGAATGAAGGAATTGATGTAATTCATCACTAACTGTCATTACAAAGTATCCAAAGAAAAAGCCCGAATGGTCTTCGACTAACAAAGCTCAACCAACATTGTATTTCAAACCGTTACCGTCCCCATCCTCCATTATAGTTTTAATTTGTGTATGAAAGTACAATTATCAATACCGTAAAACTACACTCCATACCAAGTCTAAACACTTGATTAGTCTAAAAGTACATTTGATCTTTTTACTTTAGCTACAGTCTTAACTGTCTTTTAGTCTAATGTTCTTCTGATCGCAGGTTAAATAGTGTATTCAGCTATATTACTTACATATACATTTCTCTATAACCTGCGACGTCAATGTAAAACTTCTCAAAGTACTATTTCGTTTTCGACAAGCATATCTTACAGTTAACCCTGATAAGATGCACTTCTATGTAAGGGAACTAAGTTTTCTCGATTTATTTATTTCTACTATATACTGTGTAAATATACCCTGAAATAGCTTAGTTTATCTCAATGTATTACGCAATACTAGTACTAGATTACTATTTTATAATTGCCATATACATTAATCAAATTATTGGAAACAATCAAAGTTATGCTATTTTTATTTAATCTTTAAATAATATTATACGAGTAAACTAATTTACTGTATGAGAAATTATAACCGATATGATACCCAATACGTGTTTTGTAATTAGAGTGAAACCAGTTCATATTATCCTTAATTGCCTTTACAATCACTGTGTTCCAACCATCAGGCCAAGAGCGATGGCTTCCTGTTTATACGACATGAGAGATAGTACAGTTATCCATAGTGATATATATTACATCGCCTGTCGATTGGTTCTACCAATGCAGTATAGTGAAAATGAACTATCATTATAATTGTAAAATTATAAATGTGTTTAGTAAATATGTCTACAACCAATGCGTGTATGTCTACTTAGATCAATTGGGAAAATAATTTGTATTTTTACTCTTTCATAGTTAAATTTAAGGATTCGAAACCATTAGACAATTTTGATGCAATTTAAATTTAAATTAAATATAGTTCTTTAAAAATAAATGCACAAAAAACTAAGTTGCAAATAAGATATTAAATTAAAATAGCATGGCTATAAAGTTATCCCAATTTCTTGTTTAACAATATTTAATTAAATCACATTTATCTCGGTTGATATAAATTTAATTAGTTTTAATGTCATGGTTACAAATTGCATACTATCCAGATTGACGATAATAATCATACAATCAGACTTGAATTATTACGTGGTCATAAAGTGTACGTGCAAGTGGCTTAAAAGTGTCTCATAGCTGTCTAATCTCTACTGCCATATTCGTAGTGACGCGTAATACTAACCAATGTGTTTTAGTTTAGTCATGCCTGTCAGACCGGGGACTCATGAGCTTTGTAGTTAATTCATTTACTAAATGCTGTAATTATTACACTATACAGAGGGAAAATCTGAAAACTTTGGAAAGTGGTTTAAACAAATTATTGCATTTTCAGACTGATAAATCATTCATAAAATAATGTTAAATTGTAAAACCTTGTTAGGATTAAAATTTTCGGTATTTTGTAAGAATCAGTATATTAAGTATATATTATTATTATTATTATTACACATTCCTGTGACGTAAAAGGTCACGATAGTTCTTTGTTTCGCTTTGAATATAACAGTAATGAAAAGCTAATTTAATTTATTCAAATATCAAGTCATTGGTGATGTTGGATTAAAAAGTGATATAGGCCTATAATAATCAATGGTTTTTATAATTTTAAACCATTACATCAAAATAACTTCATTAAAACCTCTATTGTACGATGGTATATTTCTTAATGTTTTATTTTTCGTATAATTACAAAGAAGTCTACAATCAATTGATTAGTTAAATTTGTCGTTATTATATAAGTGAAGTGTTTTAAATATTGGTACAGCTGTTCACAATGCTAATGTTGACGTTTATAACGCATGACTGTAGAGGGCATGTAACTAGTTATTATAGTCTTGCCTCCATTGATAATTTGGTTGGGGCTGATTGTTTAACACATTGTATTATACTGAAATCCAATTCCACCCGACCTACACACTTTGGCAAGTATAATTAAAATAAAGCAATGTGGAATGTGGAACTAATAATTACCACCATCTATTTACCATTAAAATTAATATAACAATAAATGGGAAAATTGTGTTGGGAATCTTCCAGACATAATCTTCTCTCAAAATATCCACCGAATTGCGAATGGCTTGATAAAATAACCTGAAAATAATTGCAAGTAAAACATTGTTTAAAGTGTCATTTCCCATACAATAAATTAATATGAACTTCATTCAGTTGTAGTCAAGAACAGATGGCTACCGGTCATTAAGTTTAGTTGATCGATCAAGTAGATGATTAGTAGGATGAGATAAGATCTGAAATTTACTTATAATATTTTAATACAATTTAATATTTAATTTAATTATAAAAAATGTACTACTACCAGTAAATTGTATTTATTAAAAGTAAATTTGTGATTTGTCGGAAATTGAATTTCACTAAAAATCTAAAATTAGAAATTAAAAGTTATGTCATAGTAAATAATTACTTGAAATATTTGTAGGAAAGTTTAACTAGATTTACAATTTTCATCACTTTTTAACGCATTCATTTGAGTATTTAGACGGCATATCACCAAGTTTGTAGCAATGTTTACATAATGCTCTAAGAGAAAATAAAGAATCAAATTATGTGAAAATCAGAATGATAGTTGTCATAAGATTAAATTATTTAATAATATAATAAATACAAAAGTAAAAGAGGGGTTTGATGTAGTGATAGAAGAAGGAAATTTAAGCATTAAAAATGAAAAAGTAATGACATAAATTAAGATTGATTGAATAGCCTTGTTATAGAATTGATCTATTATTATTATTTTAGTAACAATATCAAATGTAGCATAATCACTGTTAATGACTATCTTACTTTGATGATAGAGACACAATGCCGTGATTTTATTGGAATTAAGGTTGGAAAATATATTGCTGTGACGTCAGAGTCGCGATCTGAAAATAAATAAATTTCCTGTTCACCTGTTTTACATGCATACCGAAGTACATACATCTGTGTTTTTGGGAAAGTACTCACTTTTCAATTACTTATAACTTTAGTGATTTCAGTTTACAGACTGGTTGGCTGCAACCTTCGAAAAATATGGTAAACGTTATAAAAGATTTGAGTTATTAAGTGTAGTCGCAAAGTTAACATTCCCATCACTCCAGCAGGGTCTAATGACATGTTCATACCTTTGATGGAGGTTTTAAATTTATATTTCCTAATAATTTGCTTTTCTGTGTAGTTAACCACAATAATTTAAAGTACCTTATAACACCACTACTTCACTAATTACTGTGTTAAAACTAATTTCATTTATGATATTTAGGCCTAGTACCAGAACATAGTTTGGAGTCTATTATATTACTTTGATAGAGTGTACAATTAAATTATATGTTTGTATTAATAATGATTATTCTTGCCACTAAACTCTATAAACACGACTATATATTGTTTACGTTCGTTTATTCATTTTATTTAAATAGATTTGGCTAAGTACAAATGTTGTTAAATTTAATAACAATTTAAGACAGTGGTTAAATTTGTTTGCATTGTACGATTTTTTGCATTTAATCAAAGGAAAAAGGTCCTGAAATCAACATAGATTAAATTTGATTGTTTATTAACAATAGCAATAAATACATGTAAATAATAATATTATTACACAATTTAGGAACACTGGTACACTTATTTCTTTTGCTTCGGCTTGTTGTTAATGTAGTAAATGCTAAAAAGTTTTTTATTCAATATAATTATGATTTAAAATATTTGATCTCAAATAGATAATTTGAAAAGTGAGATTGGACGTAATAGAATGAGTACCTGCTCGAGTAATTGTCCACAAACATACCAACATAAACATTCTATACTTTTGCAATGAAGGACGGAAAATAAACACATTGGAGACTTACCAGTAATTGCAAGAAGGACAATGAAAACTAATTAAATGATCGAACGTAATGTCAAGATAACTTCATCTTTGATTTAATAGATACGATGTCACAAGCCGTAGAAATTAAATTACTAATCTGAAATGTGCATACCATCATTAAAATGAAAGTAGAAGGTCACTCACTATGACCTAAATTTATATATTAATGAGTTAAGGGTTTTTTATTTACGTTTAGATGTGTTGCTTACATGTGAATTTTATAGAACAATGTTTTAAATTATTTAATGTAACTAAGTATCCTACAATGTTCTGATCAAGTACAAATTCTATAAACTATTCATGTATTATAGTAGCAATAAGTAAGGTTATACTAACAGTAAAGTTGTAGGTTTCAACGATTATTTATTAGTTAGGGCCTACATAAAAATCTAATTGTATTCATAACATGTGCACGTTAATTATTCCAATGAAAGGAAAAATTATTGGTATTATAGTATATTTTAAAGTCTGGGGAATATTATATAACTTTTATACAAAAACAAAGTTGTAATAGCAGTATATTTTAAGATTGTATTGTATCAAACTATTGTAGTTTAAAACTATTAGTAACGATTAAAATATTCGATATAACGATTAATAATGCAGTAAGATAAATTATTACATTTGTCAGTGTATAATGTAGGATCCAATATAAACCATTTATTATTATTTTTTTGTTAGTGAATTCACTTAGTTGCATGCTTTATTTTGATTTAAAAAAGAAAGATTAATCTCGAAGCAAAATACATTTATTTATTACTTTAAGTTAAAAGCACGGTGTATACTCGTATAAAACTTACACGTGTCGTCAATAAGATAGAAAATATAGATATTTGATATATTAGCTTTTGTTAAATTTTTTAAAGAAATTACAAATATGGATTCTATTATTGTCATGGATAGTGTAGCTTTACTTATTTCAATTTGGCTTAATTCAGCATAGTTAGCTAATTTAAACCGTAATACTAATAGTCCAGTCGGTATAGGTTAAAACTACCAGTAATTTGCAATACGGCTGATTTTTTTTTATAAGTACCTTAAAGTATGTAGATTAACGTAAAAAATGTTTACCAGTCTATCGATTTCCCAAAGTCGTAAAAAAATCGATTATCATTTTTTTTCGATTATCCTTAGTATTTTGAGCTGAAATGAAGATAGAGAAAAATAAAAACTACCGCAGTGTAGGGGAGGTATTTTTGAACAAAAAAGGTCATATGTATTTATTTCATCCGAGCAATGGTTTGTCTGGAAAAAAGTCGATAATGCGGGTATGTATTTTTCAGCAGGGGAAGTCACTAAAAGAAGACATGTTATTCATATATGAAGCGTTAGCTCATTCTAAATTGGCCAAATTTTAATATATCGAATTGAAACTTGGTATAGGAGTTAAAATATATATTTTAAACATTTATGCTGAGTATGAGCTTGTTATCTTGAAAATTACCCGATCTAGAGCCACTTGACTTATCAATAGGTTTCTCGATTTTAGGAGTACCGGACCCACCAATTCATTTTAAACAGCTCCAGTTTAGAAAATTTTCAAAACATCAACCTGAAAGTTTTTTTACAAGTTAAATATATAGATTCAAACAAGATCAAGGAGTATTATTTCAAACCTTTTTTATTATTTACTTTTTAAAGCACAAGTAACTTAAAAACGTATAATTTTAGGACTCTTAGATTTTTTATCCAAACGCTTGAGTTAATCGGCTGAGATTAGTCAATTTTTTAAATATAGTTTTTAAAATAAGTATAGCAAAAAACAATTGTGTTTTTAACTTCTGTACTAATTTTTAAATCGATATGTTCAAAAATGTAAAAATATGAGATAGGTAAAACAGAAAACTATTTTCAAGCGCCTCGTTTTTAAAAATAACATGAAAAAAATTGTTCATACTTACTAAGAATATTTATACTGGTGTACTCAACTTGTAAAACAAATTAAATGTTGATATTCCAAAAATTGACGAAACTGGAATAGATTGAAATTAGTTCGTGGGTCCGGTACTCCTAAAATCGATAATCGAAATCGACTCCTAGATCGGGTCATTTTCAAGATAACAAGCTGAGACTCAGCATAAATGTTTAAATATATATTTTACCTCCTATGTCAAGTTTCAATTCGATATATTAAAATTTGGCCAATTTAGAATGAGCTAACGCTTCATATATGAATAAGATGTCAACTTTTAGTGATTTTCCCTGCTGCAAAATACATACCTGCATTATCGAATTTTTTCCAGACAAACCATTGCTCGGACGAAATAAACACATATGTCCTTTTTTGTTGAAAAATACCTCCCCTACACGGTGGTATTTTTTAGTTTTCTCTATCTTCATCCCAGCTCGAAATATTAAGGATAATCTAAAAATAAAATGATAATCGATTTTTTTCGACTTTGGGAAATCGATAGACTGGTAAACTTTTTTGTATGTTAATCTACATACTTAAATGTACTTATAAAAAAAAATCAGCCGTATTGTAAATTACTGGAACTTTTGGTCTAAAATTACCCCTATCGACTGGTCTATAAAGGATATACATCCAAAACCTAAAGACACAATTCAAAACTACTATTAATTTGGTAAACTAGTACATAGTGTTTTTATTTATTTGCATTTATTGTATTTTATATTATTTTCTTTCCCTTAGATTTTAAGTACATTTATTACTTACGATTAAAATTAATAAATTATAATAAGTCATTATTGAATTGTTACTAGTTATTATGTTTTAGAAATGAAAATGTAATACTTCTTTAGTAACAAATTAATTTTATTTTACTTCTACCAACTACTATTAGAGGGTTTTAGTAGTGTTAAAACCATCTGAAGATGATGACCATGACATCGAAATGCACATAAGGGTAACGTTATAAACATAACTTACAATTTAGTTGTTTAGTTTTTGTTTTTGTTCCTTGTTTTGTGGTTCGGGTTTTTATTTAAATCAGTGTGATTTTGTCGCCACAGTGGTCTTTTATTTTGTTTTATTTGATAATTCTACCAACTATCAATTTGAAATATTTTTGAATTTTCATTAATTTCTTCAATAATACTTTTGTATAAAGTGGCTTATAGATGTTACTGAATTAATTTAATATGTGCAAAACTTATAATGCTTTAGAACTTAAAATTAATTATTACTAAATCTTATCTCCGTAAAAACAAATTTGATTACATCACTGCACTTGGAAACTTCGCAGCTATTATAACTGCAATGCATGAACAGATATTTCCTAAATTAGTATTCACATTGATACTTAAATTAAACACCTTTATAATACATAATATTTGTTTGTTAACAGTATATATTTCTAAAAATTAAAGTCAAAATGTTAACAATGTTTTAAATTAATAAGATAATACATACTTATACCACAAAAATAACGTAAGATAAAAGCATAATTATACATTGACATGTCCTAATAAATTCTTTAATTAAAATAGTATACATTGTGAGGCTTATAAACATGACGTAATTTAATTTGTATATTTTCTCATATTTAATTATTTTTGAATTTGTCCAAATACTTTATGATATATGTATGTCTATTGTATGGTTATTATTTTAACACATGTAAAAAACAAGAGAAGTCCTTTTCACTCCCAATCATATATATATACAGACTGTCCCAAAAGTTCCGGACCGGTTTAATAACTCCTAAACGAAACTAGCTACAGTAATAATATTTCAGACATGACTCCTGGCTACAAAAAACTATTTTTTGAGTTGTTAGTCACTATTGCCCCTGCCCCCAAAAACTAAATTTGGGGGGGTTGCCCCAAATTTTTAAATGTAAACCCCTATCGAGTGACCCATCATTTTAAAGGTCTCATTGAGTTAAACACAACAGCGCAAACCCGAGGTCGATATCTTGCTCCTGTCCAAAATGGCTGACCTTTTAGTGTTTCTTATGGTCATGTAATTTAAAATTGAACATTTTGAACTTCGACAACGAATAACACACGAAGCTCAGCAAATACCGGGGGAAATGATACAGAATGTAGTACAGCATCACTATTACAGACTAGTACACTTCGTGACTGTGGAAGGAAAGCAGTTCGAATACTTACTCTAAACCATGGATATCATCTTTGGTAAGCAACTTTTTTTTTGAGTGTAAAGAAAAACATTTTGTTATTATTATCAAGTATGACAAATTTGTTTTTATACTTTAAACTCTTTTGTGCGTGTGTTTACTTTGTTTTAAAATAATAAAAATGTTTAATACAACCAATGGGGGTCAATTTTAAATTACATGACCATAAGAAACACTAAAAGGTCAGCCATTTTGGACAGGAGCAAGATATCGACTTCGGATTTGCGCTGTTGTGTTTAACTCAATGAGACCTTTAAAATGATAGGTCACTCGATAGGGATTTACATTTAAAAATTTGGGGCAACCCCCCCAAATTTGGTTTTTGGAGGCAGGGGCAATAGTGAATAACAACTCAAAAAAATAGTTTTTTGTAGCCAGGAGTCATGTCTGAAATATTATTACTGTAGCTAGTTTCGTTTAGGAGTTATTAAACCGGTCCGGGACTTTTGGGACAGTCTGTATATATTAAGTATTAAATTGTAAATTTTATAACCAATATTATAAAATATATTTAATTAAAGTAAATAATATATAGATGCTTTACATTACCGTGTTTAAAAGTAAAACTAAGCTTATCCACTGACTGAGAGTAATCACCCTTGTGTCCCACACTTACAATCAGTACTGCAATCGTAAGCTTCAATACATGTAAAAGCTTTCAAGTAATTCTGAAATAGAATGCTTTTTGCTTTCTACTCAAAATTAATTATGTTCAGATTGTATAAAATGTAATTGATTCTTATAGCGTTAGACAATGTTTAATAGTCTCTAGGTACACTATTTACTGCAGAAAATTAATATAAAGTTGGGACACATAATTTGTAATACATAATTATAATTATATGTATTAGGATAAAACTCTTACACACATATTTAATAAATTTCTATTCGCATGATCTGTTTTCGTGTCATTTCTTAAAAGAGTGCTTTACACATTTCGTTTCCAGGTCTCTCATTTTGTGATTTACGAATAACAATAACATAAACTTTTGTAATGGAATGTACGATAGGTTTTTTCTGTTAATTATTTATCTAAACACTAATAAACCTTTATTTAATTAGAATCTTCAACTGATTTTCCTTTTGTGTTTATGAGATTGAGTTTAATCTTGCGGGAGTAATTTGAACTGAAAATTATTTTAATGTTATACCTAAACGTCGACAAGTTGCGCTTTCAATTTAAAAATGAATTGTAAGTAATTCAAAAAAAGCCGAAACAACATTTTATAAAGAAACTTCAATTGACTTAGTTAATAGTCCCAATAGGGTGTGGTTCTATTTTATTGTTTACGAAAGTTAGGATGGGTATTGTCTTAGTATCACAATTTATTTATTAAATAATTTTACAATTATCTACTGGCTTTTCACTGATGAAATTCTAGTTTTTTAAGCCAATTTTAAGACTATTCATAGAATACAGAAATTAAATACAAAATGTTTATATTTTTCAGCAGTATTAATAGGGTTAAATTTAAAAAAGAACAATACAAATCACTTATATTAGGTATTTTATAGTGGGAGTTTAGCCGTAATTATCATTCAATTTATATAAAAATTTAAGGAATAGTTATTAGGTGCTACACAAATCCTATATCACCGGATCGAGATGACTTGATATAGTTATTTAAATACACCTGGGAGTTGTGAGTTAAGAAAGAGTTGTACTTAATTGTAAAAATGTGTGAGTGAAAATTATATTCTATTATTTATATATTTTTTTTTAAATAATTTTTCAGATATTATTAGTTTGGTACGAATAAATAATAAATGTTGCTTAATTCTGTATTTTAGTTTAAACTTAAAAAAGTAGAATTATTTGAAGGTTTAAATAAATAGTTTCGTTGCTATTGTATTACTAGGATGGGTTGATTCCAATATGTAGATTACTAAAACTGACAAAACATTTAAGTATTGATAGACAGTAAGTGTTAGCTAATATAATAAGATTGTATTTATTCTCAATTTTATTTTATTTGTAAATGAAAAACTTCCATTGTAAACAAAGATTTAATTCATTCTCATGTCTGTATTTATTTTACCAGGCGATGATAACCACCCAGGTTTTTCGCCTTTAAACCCCCCCAAAAAAAGTGTTTATTGTACGATCTATTTATTTTATATTGTAACATATACACTAATAATTGTATAATAGTTCTAGACATTTCTTATAAAATGAGTATAAATTACCTTAAGGCAGCTGAAACCCAAACTGCAATGCAGACCACAATTGTATCATGTGCTTAAATAGGTTGGACTGCAATGAGTCTGCAGAGCATTATACCAAAGTGATACTGTGACAATATGAAGTTTATAAACGGGCAGTTATTATAATATTAGGTTACGTACCTTTATAAACCATCGACAGTTCTTCACTTTTATGGTGACTACCGGTTTCGGCGTTCACTCACTCCATTAACGAGTCAAATATTAAAAGAAACAAAAAACAACTAAAACACAGACACGAAAAAGTCACATTATAAATACACACGAACACTAAAACATAATTATACGAGTGTGCTGGCCAGCAATCGAGTCACGACCAATAACACATGGCAAAGGATATAAGGTCAGCCAACCCCCACTTGTTTT
>JAGFPH010001390.1:209562-247164 GCA_018207615.1 Philaenus spumarius
GTGACTCGATTGCTGGCCAGCACACTCGTATAATTATGTTTTAGTGTTCATGTGTATTTATAATGTGACTTTTTCGTGTCTGTGTATTAGTTGTTTTTTGTTTCTTTTAATATTTGACTCGTTAATCGAGTGAGTGAACTCCGAAACCGGTAGTCACCATAAAAGTGAAGAACTGTCGATGGTTTATAAAGGTACGTAACCTAATATTAATATTACAGTTCAGGAGGCATATAACATGAATAAGTTATTATAAGTTTAACGTAGATATAGTAGACAATAATTTAGGTTACATACCTTACAGTCTTTTTGTCAGTTCCTTTTTTTTTAGAAGATGGTCATCTTCATATTCATGAAGGTGAATCCGTTTACATAAACTTCGTTGTAACATACACACGTAACACAATTGATATTTAAAATATTTAAAAACTTTGACCATCGCGTTCGGTAACATGTCCCTTACTAAGTGTTTTGGTTTCAGTTTTGTTCAATCAAATATCATCTTACAAGTGAAGCTCATTATTAAATTTAAAACGAGTAATATGTCTACAAAAACCAAATATATTTCAATATATATATATATATATATACAAAACTAAAACAAGTATACTCCCAATAAATATATTTACAGTTAAAAACAAACAAGGTACCAGGAACTGGCACATGCTTTCTCACAAACATATTTAAATTATTACACAGATTCACAATGATTTCATAATTGTAGGTGGGGTATGAGAGGTGATTTATTAAAGTAGGAGATAACCTAATAAATAATATTATTATTATCTAGAGAGAAAAACTAGTCGATCAATTTCGAACAAATTTTTCACCGAACACATCAATTAGGCCTGTATAGATGCAAGACAAAAGGTTTTGAAATTTTTTGAAAAATAACCCCCTTTATGGGGAAAAAAACCCAAAAAATCAGTTATTATTATAATTAGCCAAACCAGAATTTTTAGAAAGCTGCGGTTTTTGCATATGGTAGGGTACATTGAAGGCTACAAATAAGCAAAATTGTATCAAAATCTTTGAAGCCGTTTTTTTATAAGAAAATAATAAGTGATTTTTTTAGGTTTTTTTTGCCAAAAAGGGGGTTGTTTTTCAAAAAATTTCAAAACCGTTTTTTGTGCATCCATACAGGCCTACTTGACATGTCTGGTGCAAATTTGTTTGAAATCGATCGAATAGTTTTTGCTCTAGATTTGTATACATACATACATACATACATACATACAGACAAACATTTAGTAAAAACCACTTTTTTGGACTCAGGGGGTCCCAAAACGGATATTTCCACAAAAATCTCAACATCGATTTTTTTGTGATCACTATACTTTATACTATAGTAGGGCCTATAGTGAGAAAATAATATATCGAACAAAAATAGTATCAGTTTAACAGCTTTTGGGGGTAATGATAAATACAGCCTGTAGGTACTTTCGCAGAAAATCGGTATTCAAGAAATTAATTGTAAAGATGTAGAAGTCAATTTATGAAATTAAATCTAAACACTATACCGTTCTTATGATTAGGCGATTGTATTAAATTGACATTATTAGCCTGGATTGGAATAGGAGGTATTTGTGAATATCTAAACAAAATTACTTAATTGATAAACATTTAGACGTATTTAGTGGTTAAGAAATGTTATTTTAGCTATTATAAGAAAACGTGTATACACTTGATAACTTAGGAAGGAAAATAATAATAATAGTTTGTGCAGCAAAACTATCAGAATGAATAAGTAGAATGGTAATTGTTGAGAAACCTAACCACTTATATATTTTGTTTTGTATATGAATGGACTAATCAAATCATATTAGAAGAGATCAGTCTTTAATTAAAGCTGGAGAAAAAAAGAATACATTAGGTGGTAAACCGTTTTTACAATAATAGATTTCAAAGAAGAAATTCACCACATTGAAGTAAATGAAACTCGATCTTACTTATGTTCGTTTAATATTCAGTTTGGAAGGTGTACCTACATTTTTTATGTATATTTAAAAGTGCGAAATTACTTTATGATTTAATCATTAACGGTTCTGAAGAAAAGGAACTTGGTAGGGTATGAAATACATTTAATTTATACATCATTGTTAATGTTTACTTCAACAGATGTAAATTACAATGAAGGGTCCAATTTGTTAGTTTATAAAACAGGTGGTTTTCGATAAAAAAAAATTAACCTAGAGTTTAAGATCTACTCATTTAAAAGATATAATAAAGTTTGAGAGGACAAAATCTAAAAATATATATAATGAGGGTTTCGGAATTATCAAACTATATTTAACTATACATACCTAGCATATATATAAAATATTTAAACTCCATACAAAATATGGTAAGATTACAGCAGCTCTGCGAAGTTTAACTACATTAGATATCGTTTAGCAGTTTTTGTCTGGGCATGAATCAGCGCTTAAAGTTTTAAAATAAAATTGACCTAAATAAAGCTCCATGATATTGTATATTGATGTTTTAAAACCATTAACACTACAGTAAGGAGGATCTAAAAATGGACTTGGTGCGAATATTTTTCAAAAACTGCAAGCTATTTCGTATTTAGTTTACAAAAAAAAAAGGAATGTGCAAATAGCAAAAAACAGTTTTTGATAACTTTTGGTCCACAAAAATTCATCAAATAACTCATGGGCTGTTAATTTATGTATAAGATAGTTAAATTAAAATGATAAAGAAATATACCTTCAAATGTACCTTCTTGATTGAAGTTTTTATTACATAAACTTGTTAGGTATATAATTAATGTAAAATCTGTGCCTGAAAAAAATATGTTTTAGCTGATACTTTATATGGAATATACATAAAAGTTCTAGTAAGATATGACCCAAAACAAATCTATAGTGTTACTTCGTTAAGTAACCATTTAACCATGACAGCATAACCAAAACATTTTTGTTTTAAATTTAAAGATGAGGCCAGACCTTAATTTTCGAAATTATAATGTTTTCTATATAAGTAAAAAATCTAGAAGCTAGTAATTTAATAATGTTAATTTATGAGACCATTTAGGAAAATTAACAACTAAATCACAAGCTACAGAACTATTATTTTCCCAGGAATGTAGAAGAATGTATGTGTATTTAAATTTAAAATCTCATAAATTAAAATCTCATGTGTAACAATTTTCATAAACATTAATGTAGCCAATCAATAATTAATCATCTACCACCTGATAGGGCTTGATGTAATTTATCTACTGTTGTAATTGAATGTTGATCAAATATATATTTAAAATTAACATATTATTATTTCCATAGAGTAGACATTATAACTTTGGAAAGCATAGTAGGAATTCAAATGGTTAAAATTTCAATCTATATTTTACCTCATATTCTGATTTTTGACAAAGTGCCTTCTAGTATCACTTAGTTTAAACATTTTTCATGCAATAATGAAGTAGATAAGTCTGAGAGTTAAATGAACTGGCAATAAATCTGTTTAAATTTTTTTAAATGTGCTCAGAAAAGCTTTAAAGGAAATAAGATTATTAATGTGTCACTTATTGAATACAGCAAGATCTTACTAAGAATTATCAAACTATCCCTAGTTCAAATAATGGAAAAAAGAACAAAACCGAAATTGCCATAACTAAACATTTTATTAATGCACAAAGTTTGATTTTAATATTTAATGTAAAGGTCTTAAAATGAATAACATATTTTTGCAAGATAGAAATATTATAAAGCTACCGGGCTTACGCCTTGAAGATTTAGTATTAGTTAAAAACGACAACACAAGGAAATTATCTAATAATAAATATACATAATACATCACGATTATTTTTATTCACATTGAATTATGAGAAAATAAATTAAATATATTTATTAAGAATTATAATTCAAAACATAAACTCATCACTTAAATTGTAATAATATTATAACTAGAGTAAAAATATCTAAAAATAATAAAAAAAATCTTGAAATTCTACAAATTCTTGGAGAAATTTCAGTCTGCCAGGCTTATATAGAAACATTTGCAAAAGAAACAAGGCTGACTTTGTAAAATAAAAAAATTCAAATGATAATAAACAAATTTTGAAGGCAAATATTTAGTTCATGGTTTAATAAATAATTAATTTTTTGATTGAGTTTTGTTTTTAAAAGAATATTTTATATTTTTGTAACATATGCTAAAATCTATAAATATATTTAATTTAGATTTTTTTAAAGGTGATGTTTTGCATGTTAAAGATTTAAGGTGATTATGATTTTAACAAACTAAATGGGTTCAGTTGCAGAATAAAGGATGGATCATTCATAGGTCAGAGAAGTCTGAGGTAGATCCCGAAATATTCCCGAAGAAATAAATGTATAAAACTTAACATGTGTTTTTAAAGTTTTTCTCTCTACCCTTCTCTACAGTTATAAATTTAAATCTTTAAAATTCCTGCTGTCAAAACACATTTGAACTTGATGAATTTACAAAAAGTCAATATTAGGTAAACAGGGATGTACCCAAAACCGAAAAACATTGCAAGGGGTCTACGAAACAAAAATGTTTGGGGACCGCTGATTTAGGCCATTATTGTTTCATTATAATCTGTACGAAGTTGAAAATTCCTTAACTGTTTATTCAATTCTTGGAGAAAATAATCTTTTAAGGCTTGAATCAAAGAAACTGATAATAATTAAAAAAATAAATGTAGATATATTAAAAAATGCCACCTATTTTAAATAAGTTTTCAGCTTTTTAGCCATACATTTGAGATTGTATACGATTTGTTAAGACACAAACAGGTTTTATAAAACAAAACGTTCTTAGGCAATAAAATAAATAAAATAAATAAAATTTGGACTATGAACAACAGGTGTGTATAAATAATAACAGTAAATTTTATTACTACACCAAGGGGATGGCATTGGCATGTAAAGAAAAATTGTGAAGCAAATCAAGAAGTATACATAAATGTTACTACATATTTGGAACTATCAAGCAATAGTATTAGGTTACTATAATTTTTTTTTCATTAGCAGGATATGTGAATTAAACCTCAGGCTTCTGGACAGAAGGTACAATATAGTGATGCTTTAAGGATAACAAATTATTCAAAGCAATTAAAGTGTACCTGTGTCGTTTACACTACGTAGACTATATTTATCACTGATGTAATATGTGTCAGGTTGTGTTTGTGGTTGTGATGTTCTAAATCTAGGTAAATAGAACTGCACAAATCAGGGTTAATTAAATTTAGATTAGTGATGTTTGAAATGGTATAGTGACTAATTTGTGGTGATTCTGAAATTACTGTAGATTTACACTATTTCCATATGTAATCATAGTTTAAATTAATACATACTAGGGATGATTGGTCTTAAAAGCCAACCAACTGTTTCAACTCAACTGTTTCAATAGAATTATTTATTAATATAAATTTCATAAAAATACTTTATAAAAAATAAAGTTTTTTTTTTAATGGTCGATAAAATTATGTAAGTCTCTTTTAGTGCAACTATGCGATGATAACCACCCAGGTGTTTCGCCTTAAAAAAAAAAAATTTAGTGCAACTCAGATTTAACGAGTGAAATATTTATCAACTTAAGCTATACAAAAAATTGTTTAACTTTCTTATTACTTATGTTTTTTACTTAAACGTTTTTTCTTCATGATTTATTTGCAAAACTTAAAATTCTCAATAATTCATTACGTCACCCAATCATAGATCACCTTTCATATATTTTTTCGCCCTCTATCAGTATTAAAAGTAGGTTGTATTAATAATAATCCAACCAGTGTTTTTAATCGTAATACCGCTATGTAAGATAAACAAACTGAAAAATCTTCATCCCCTAAATCGATTATAGCTTTATCCAAAGTTATTCTTGGTAATCGATGAACGTTTTTATTAAGACGAAGGTGCTTATGATTGGTCAAATAATGGTATATTAGAAGCTGGGCAGACAGTTGAGGGAGCTGCTTCGCACACTGCGCATGTCACTTGCAGAAGTTTTTGCAACCTTGAATAACTTTTGTAGAAAAAGAGATACATACCAACCCGAAATTAAAGCAAACTTCAGACCATGCGTTTGTGAACAACATTTTATTCAGAGGAAAGACATTTAAAATTTTCCACGAAAGCCGTGGAAGAGGACCTTGCCCGATAGATAGGTACAAATATAGGTATTTTCTATGTAACAGTATTTTCTTATTCAATCTTAATGTTAGGTTGCTTATTTCACTCTAAATAAATGTGTGTGGTTAGAAAAACTGAAATAAAGTAACAAAACAAAACAAAAAATAATAAAAATTGCAGAATATTTTTTTTATATAATATTGATTTTTTTTTGTATCTTAAATAAACATTCATTTTGTTATAGTTTCAACTTTTAACAAAACTGTTGATATATTTAAGGGCTCAGTTCTTTGTAGATCATCTGTAAGAGAAAGATCATTAGCTTACAAGACTGATCATCATGGACTAAATGTAAAGGCTTACATTTGCTCTGTACTTAGGCAGCTAGACTGCTCTACAGTCAATTCCGAGTTATTACTTTCTCACTATACTATAGTATAGAGAAAGTATAGTGATCGCAAAAAAAATCGATGTTGAGATTTTTGTGGAAATATCCGTTTTGGGACCCCCTTAGTCTAAAAAAGTGGTTTTTACAAAATGTCTGTCTGTATGTATGTCTGTATATATGTCTGTATGTCTGTATGTATACAAAGCTAGAGAGAAAACTATTTGATCGATTTCAAACAAATTTGCACCAGACATGTCAAGTAGGCCTGTATAGATGCACGAAAAAGGGTTTTGAAAAATTTTAATAAAAAACCCCCTTTTTAGCCAAAAAACCTCCAAAAAATCAGTTATTATTTTTTTATAAAAAAACGGCTCTAACGATTTTGATAAAATTTGGCTTATTTGTAGCCTTTAATGTGCCTTACCATATGCAGAAAACCGCATCTTTCTAAAAATTCTCGTTTAGCTAATAATAATAATAATAATAATAATTGATTTTTGGGGTTTTTTTTTGGCGAAATGGCGAAAACTATTCGATTGATTTCAAACAAATTTGCACCAGACATGTCAAGTAGGCCTATATAGATGCACGAAAAACGGTTTTGAAATATCTTGAAAAACAACCCCCTTTTTGGCCAAAAAAACCTCCAAAAAATCTGTTATTATTTTTTTATAATAAATCTGCTCTAACGATTTTGATAAAATTTTGCTTATTTGTAGCCCTTTGTATACCCTACCATATGCAAAAAACCACATCTTTCTAAAAATTCTCGTTTATCTAATAATAATAATAATAATAACTGATTTTTGGGGGGTTTTTGGCCATAAAGGGGTTTGTTTTTCAAAAAATTTCAAAACCTTTTTTCGTGCATCTATAAAGACCTAATTGACGTGTGTGGTGCAAATTTGTTCGAAATCGATCGAATAGTTTTCTCTCTAGATAATAATAATAATAATATTTATTAGTTAATCTCCAACGGTACTAGGAACTGGCACATACTTTCTCACAAACATATTTAAATTATTAAACCGATTCACGGTGACTTGTAGGGTGGGGTAGGAGAGGTAATTTTGTATTAAAGTTGTTTTCCCATAAAAATCCATAAAATAACGGATAAACCAACTTTTTTCAAAAACGGCTCGAACGATTTTTAATAAAATTTTACAGTTTATAGTACTTTAGGTCCCTAATAAACTATAAAATTTTAATCAAAATCGTTATAGCCTTTTTTGAGAAAAGTTGATTTTTCCGTTATTTTAAGGGTTTTTATGGAAAAATTACTCTTAAAAATAAAAAATTCACAAAAATGAAAAAAAAAGCCTGGAGATACCGTGAATTAGGACCTCCATACCAAATTTCATCAAAATCGGTAGACTGGTTTAGGCTCTAGGTCTGATAACATCCACACAGACACACATACAGACACACACACAGACATCACTCCGAAAACCACTTTTTTAGGTTCAGGGAGACCCAAAAAGGATATTTCCACCAAAAACTCAAACTCGAAAATGATGATGAATACAATACTTTCTCCATATTTATACTATACTATGGTATAGGGGGGGAAAGTAAAAATCACCTCTCCTACCCCACCCTACAAGTCACAGTGAATCTGTTTAATAATTTAAATATGTTTGTGAGAAAGTATGTGCCAGTTCCTGGTACCGTTTATTGTTAGTAAAATCGTTTTAGTAATACCAGTCAATTAAACGTAAACAAATGATGCGTATACAGTATCAAAACTATTACTCGCAAATAATTTATTGTGCTATGGCAAAAGTCTACGGCTAATAGTCAGAGTGAAAGTAAGTGACGTGTAAGTTTACAAAAATAGCACCCCCTGGAAACTTTATGTTAGTTCTTAAATAAGTATTGGTGCTATTTAATAGTATTGCTAACAATAAACAATAAAACTATTTTAAAATAATTATCATTACGTATATACTATGTTCTGTTTTATGTTTTTTGAAGAGTGTACAGTTTCCATATTGTAGACTTACTGTAATGTTGGTACTCCTGGATATTCCATAAAGAAGAGGAGATCATTATTACTTCGAGGAAGCAATTGAAACACTCTGTTTTGCAATTCAAATCCTTTGATTAAACCGAGTGCATTTGCTTATAGGTTCACAGTGAAATGGAAACAGATTATGCATAACGTATATACTCATTCATTACTGTAACGTATGTTTTGTTGACGTAAAATATATAGTATAAGCGTACAATTTACACTATAGTGATTAATTTAAAAAAAAAAAATTAACCCATTTACTATCAGTTTGTACAAAAACTACTGAGATTGTGTAAATAATCTTTGAATTAATGACACTTAACTATTCAATTAATTACATGTCCTGAGTATATGTTTTAATTATATTTATTTACAAATGAATTAACTGTTCCGTGATTATTAACTTTCTGATACTGATGAAGATATTTTAGAGAAGCGTTTGTACAGTTGGAAACAGATGAACCATTAACAACTTGTGGTAAGCTACAGTAGAAATGTGGTGAATTTACTTCAACTTATTGTCAAGGGAATTGGCAAAAATAGCATAAATTGAGACGACAATTAAGTGTCTGTAGTCACGCGAATGAAGTGTTTATGTGGGTATTTAATAAGAAGGCAATTCATGGTTTCAGGTGTGTACGTTATATTTTATGTACGATGTTATAATTCACTTTATTATTATACTGTTTTATTATTACACCATTAGTGTTGTTATAATATATCGGTTACTATTGCTCACATGTATTATTTACAAATGAAATTTGTAGGATTACTTAAGAAATCTATTATTATTATAACTAAACAATAAGAAGGCATTTATTTGTATAAAGAACATTCTTTATTCTTGTTTACTCCATTAAATATAGATTTTAGAAATTATCATTTTGTCGTTTGTTTTTACTTTGTCTGAGATACTTAAGTTAAATTTATTCAAACATATACAAATGTCCTTTTTTAAACAAAATGAGACCCATAAGGGATTATTGAGTTGCCAACACTTTTGAGAAATAAAACTTAAATGACAAGAAATATACCGATAAGATGATTTATAGGGATATTTATTACAAGTCCTTTTTATCTAATATAAATAAAACATTACTACAGATTGTTTTCTCGTACAAAATAAGTAATTAACACAATTTTAAACCATTTAAAAAAATATAGCAAATACTCGTAAATTAATACAAATCTTTGTACAATTAATAAATTATTTTAGTAATAGTAATAATTAACAATTTAAATTATTAAATCTTTTAAATATTGAAATTCTAATTTTAAATTCATTTAGGGTAACTTTATTTACTCAAATATAAATGGTAAACAATTAATTGTATTCATGCATATAAATAATAAAATCGTTTCTGTCTATCAGTTTCTGTCGGCATTCACTACAAACGGCTGAACAAAAAGCTGGGCGTTGAGCTTTTCTTCGAAAAGTTATAGAAGAAATCGAAATTCAACAGTTGTGACGTCATTAGTTAACAAATGCAATTATTTCGCCTTCTTTTGGGAACGTTTCTGCTTATAACATTAGACTGGTAGCTTGTACATTCAATTTGAGATACTCATTGGATTCAGTTCTCCAAGTTCTTTCAAATATCCACCAAACGGACTCTGTAGGTTTCATAGTTTAGTAGTTATAACACAAAAATGTGTTATAATAAAAATATAATTTTCCAGAACTTTGATTGTCCATTACTTTAAAACGAAGTAAGATATTAAGCTCTAGTTTGCGCCAATCTGTTTCTCTTTTCATAAGATTTTCAATGGTGTATTACCTTTATACTTGAAATTGTTAACTTCTTTTAACCCTCAGCTCCCCAAAATCATAGAGGGTTCGATATGTCAAAAAATTTGTCATGTTATGCAACATAAGAGATATAGGCTACAAAGTTGTGTTAACTTATTTTCAGTAACAATAATAATAAGGGGTTAAAGTTCCTTTATGAACAGACTGTATACATACAGTCTGCTTAAACATTACTTATATACTGTTAGTCTTATTTTGTATATATGAACTAACTTTTTTCCAGTACTACCTCAAGTCTAACTAAGAAGAAAGAAACACTTATTTTTGAAACTGAATATGGAATTTTAGAGGACCAGAATACACAAAAACAAAGTCGCAAAAGGGAGGCTGATCCACAGAAGACATTCATAGCATTATAGGAAACGCTTATGAAATTCCTAACTTATCGTTTTAACCCAATATGTTATTCTTCAAGTCACTTCTTACTTACCTAAAAACTATCACGCTAGGTCAAACAATATTTCCCAAGTTGGAAATATTGCAGGTTTTACCAAAACACAACAAACCCATATCTTTTTCCAACACAATGTATGCCAAACGTTAAAGCAACCCCCAAACATTTCGCAACAATTCCATACAATAATTCCTTTTCAAAAACATCAGTCTCTGTATCACTTAACTACTTACCATCCATTCTAATTCTCAAGTAAGTTGATTATCCCATGCAATATTAAAACATTTGCAATTTCCCCTAATAACTCAGTAATTGTTTTCGAAGTTTCAAGTACTTCTTCTGTGTACAACCCCTACTCTTAAGAATAAAGTAATTTTCATTCATGAGAAAATGCATCCTGGATATTTTTATTTTCTGAATTTTTAGTTGTTATGTTTCTTTCACTAAACGTTACACTTTGTGTTTGTTACAATTAATTACTAATTCATCGTACACAGTTTCCATGTAATACTGTTCTCATTAATTTCATTATAAATTAATTGGAATCAGAATTTAAAATATGTTATAAGTTAAGTATGTTTAAAGGTACTAGTTAATATTTTATTAACTTATCGTTACTGAAACTCTTTCTTTTGCAAGAATGATGTGGGACACATTTCCGAATCCGTTTCGTTTGGATAATCTATTTCTAATTTGACAAAGAACTCATTACATGTATTATAACGCTCACCTAAAGTAATTAAAAACATTATTTGTATCCGATAAAAGTTCCGGATATAAACTATAAAACTCATCTTTGTTAACCCTACAATCAGTAATTGGATTTCTTTTTTCTCTTCATATCTTTTAAACATATTTACTAAAATAACAAAACATGCAGTATATGCTATTCACAAATAGTAATAGCAATAACGAGAACACAATTACTAGAAACGAAATTATAGACTGACTGGAATTGTATATATAAAAGTTATAAATAAATTCCGTCGAACAATCCAATGTATTTATCCGTTCGACAAAGGTTATATAAAAGGTATTTATAACCTTTATTTATATATATATTAAGTTTACAATCCAGGAGGTTAACCCCACATTATGACTGGAATTATTATCATACTGAATGTTTCTCGAGTTAGGGTTTGCAAATGACGTCAGAGAAACTGGTGTCTGAAGTTTACGAGCCGGCTATCGATTACGAACACCGACCCGTCCGATGCCAGTGTACCGTTCACCTGGGTCTTGTATGTGTTACCCTAATTTAATTATAATAGGTCGAGACACACACAAATAGGGTACACGTTTGTTTACAGTAGGAATGCCGTCAGCCGTAAACTACTGATACATTTGATGTTTTCATACGGTTGGGTAGAACTGCGTAGGGGCCACAGAGACGTAGTTTTGTTTCCCACATAAACTGTACTTGTATAGATTTGAGATAACATTTGGTTTCTTACTTCCATTTATTTATTGAAGTCTATTGTGTAGACGCACCGCGTCCAAAAATGTTAACTGGCAGCGAATCGGATTTTACCGTCACACATTTTTCTGAAACGCTCTATTCCGTCACGCTCTACTATATATATATATGTCCTCTGAAATGTACATTGTGCTTCCTCACTTCTTAAGTTGTGTTAAACAAATTTAATTGGTAACACCTCTGAAATGGACATTGTTCTTCCTCCTTTCGTATTTTGTGTTAAAGAGTTTACACTTCTTCCGTGTGGTCTTAAGCACAACATTTACATTTTTATATGTACACAAATTAAATTAATGTTTTTTTAGTTATTATTATTTTTTTATTTTTCATTATGTTTCTATACCTATTTCTCAAACGAAAAAAATTTCAGTACTGTTGAATGTAGCAACTAACAAAACAAATAGTGTTATTTGTCTATACTAAAATTATAAAGAGGTAAAGTTTGTTTGTTTATTTGTTTGTTTGTATGTAGGGAGTAATCTCTGGCGCTACTGAACCGATTGAAAAAATAGTATCGCATATATTATTTCTCAAGGCCATTTTTTTGTCTTTACGCCATAACTTCCTTAATACATCATTAAGTTACATGAATGAGGCATCATTTTAAAGCTTTCCTTAACCGCTACACCGGAAAAATAGACAAACAGCTTAAAATCCATGTTTTAATAACAAAAATTGATTAAAAAAACTTTTATATTATAATTTGCATGTTCCTAATGAAAGGCGCCATCTATTAACCATCTGTTTGACTAGCATGACAGCTGTTAGTTAGATTGTTTACACTGTAAGATTGTATAGGGAAACTGTTATTTATAAACCAATGTAAATAAATATACTTAACAGGATTAAAACAACGTGTTAAATCAGGTAAATGTAGGCCTACTCCGAACTTGCGAAATATTCGCACGGTTCAGCTAGTTACTAATAAAAAGCTACACTATCCCTGAGTAACATAGGATATAATTCATTTCGGTAAAAACATTTTTTTGTTTTAATATTTGTAAATTTAGTCGGAAAAAATCTTAGGTTAGGCCTAGAATGATAACCCAACACATTGCCACGCCGCACACGCGCCTACTTAAATTTCGAGCTCGCAGGGTCTTCGCCCCACGTTCGGACGCTACTTGTCACGCCGCACCCGCTGCTCTAATTATCGGGATCACAAGGTCTTCGACCCGCGTGCTCCCCTCTCTATTTTTTATTCGATTTTCCCTTAGATAAATTTTGCGCGCATACGTGGACAAGAATAGGAAATACGCTCACTTTCCTAATTCTTAAAAGTTGTTTGTAATGAATACACTTTATTTTATTTTACTAGCTCTAGTCAGACTCCTTCTCCGGGCCGTGCCGTTTAGAGTTATTTAGTCACACACATGAATTAATATAACCTTATATTCTAACTTAATTTTAGAGCACTGGTTACTTTTTGGTATTGGATATTTAACTTATAAATGAAAGAAATTAAGATGTGCAAAAAAAACTTTTTTATTTTAAAAAACAAATTAATTTTGCTTTCGCAACTGCTTAAACTTTTCCAACAAATATAATATTGATATTTATAACTATGGTACTATTTACATTTATTTTGAAACGCTTTTATACCATTGTGAGAATAGGGAATATTCCAGAATGATTTTACTTTTATACTTTCCCCTGAATTTACTATTACTTTTAAATTTTATCTTAAAACTTTATGGATTTTATTTAACTTTAAAATATATAACTTGGTTATTTGCTACTCACAAATAATTATGATTTATCGCGGCTTTCCTCCTTTGTGGTATAAGCCTTGGAATAAAGTCCTTGATCCTCTTCTTTCTTCCTGCCTTCTCTCCTCTAGGATTTCTCCTCTTCTTTAAAGTAGAGCGATTTCTTTCGGCCCGCTGATCTGTACCGGAGTTGGTGATTCTTGCCGACCTACTGCTGCTTCTGCAAACTTTTACGTGGTCCTCGTGTGGCTATCAAAACGCAACTAAAATTATTTTTTCTTCCCCCAATCTCGTACTGTCTAGTTTGGAGTCAAGAGATTTACTGTGCCTTTTTTGAGTAACTTTGTTTCTCTTGTGTTTTATCTGGGTTTGTACATTGTAGAATTTTACTTTAATTATTTAAATTAGGTCCCACGACTTTTTTTCCATTAATTCACTTTGATTTCGTCGATAATTGTTATTTCCTTTGCAGAGCAATAATTAATTGTATTGGCCTCGGTGGTGGTAGAATGACGTCATATCTTCAGCCTCCCTTCGCTGTGTTTACTCAAGCCATTCTGGTCCGTACAGGAATTTGATACTTTTTGTATTTAATTCTTTCGAAGTGCTCTAACTTCGTAATCCCTGGTCCGATTTTGGATTTCTTTGGCTCATTGGATTCTTGACCATCTCCTGATTCCTTTCCCCTTTGAGTTGTTGTTATAGGGTTCCTGGTTTCCCAGTTATCGCCTTCGTTAATTTTCTATTAAATTTGAATTTTATTTTTTCCAAATTGGTCTAAATTAAAACTTTCTTGGTTCTATCTTCTTCTCCTGGTTCCCAAACTTCCAAAACTGTTCTTCTTTTTTCTTTCTTCACTTTGGGCACGGTTCTGTGGCCTGTTTTGTGTGAATCGTCGAATTTTGGATTTGGCAACTCCCATTTTTGGTTTATGCCCCCTTCTCACATGGTGTTTTACATTCACATATTTATTGCATATTATTTCATATATATATTTACTTTTATATACCTTTATTTCCCTTTATTTAATTAATTATTTTATTTTATCTATTTTTGAGAATTTTTTTCAAAAATATTTAATTAGGTTAATTTATTTTTGTTAATTATTATTAATTTATTATTCTTTAATTTATCCCCAATTTAGGCCTTTGAATTATTTTAATTTGTTACGTTTAGCATTTTTCACATAAGTCTTTGTTCTATAACTTCTTAATAATTTGTATTAAAACAATTCTGTTAATTAGATTCTTATTGGCTTCTTCTCCTCTATTCATTTAATTAAAAAGAATTTACTATTTTTATATCTTACAATATTAACATGGTGTCTTATGGAGAATAGCAACAGTACATTGATTTGCAGTACTGGACAAAACTCGACATGAATTATCCTGTCGGTTTCTCTTAGAATAATTCACTGAGCCTTGCTACTATTTAACATTGACTAGGCCTTCAATTTACAATATAATTATTTTAAATGACTTCATTTCACTTTACATACATTTTTCCCCTTTGTATTTACTTACAATCTGTTATTTTATTTATTAATTATCCTAATTTTGCATATTTAAGCCTTCTGGCTTCTATTTATAACCTTTTATTTTAGGCCTAGTTACTTTTGGTAATTAGTCCATTTGTGTCGGGTTTTTGCCCGTCGCAACATGTATTTACATTTATTACCATAGCAACCAATTGAATAAAATAACAGATAATATAGATGTTTGCTTCAATATTTCCATTAGGCTAACAGCTGATTTCAAAATTTGAAGCAATTATTTTTGTATTTCTAGCTTTTAGGTTAGGGTTTTAAAGTGTAGACCTGAGCTTTGCTGGTTCTTTTAACTATTTTTAACTGCTGTTATAAAATATAAGAAATAATTTGGTTTGAACATTTAACATTATTTACCATCTTAGTTTTGAAGTTATTATTAATACTACAACTTTATTATAAATAAAACATAACGTATGTTTTTAGAAAGTTCCACTGGGGGTTGGCGTGCGAAGCACGCAGGGGTCTCCCCTAGTTAATTATATTATTAGAATATATTGTTATATTAATGTGATATAATATACTATTTTAATGTTCAAATATGTTATTCTAATAACATAATTACCTTACATTATTGGTTAATAAGTGATTATTGATGTGCATCCTGTCCACACAAAACTTTACTAATTTGATTTATCTTAGTTTTAAGTTTTTCTTCGAAAATTTTAATCTTATTTTTAGTTATTTATTACAATTTAATATAGAACAAAACTGTTTAGTTGTTAAGGTTAGTCTGTTTTTAAAACTTTCACGAAAATTATTCTACCGGAATACAAAAAGAAACGTTTTGTAATTTTTTACTTTATCAGTGTCATGATTAAGTGAATACAAATATTTCATATTCTAAAAATAATAAATCTATATTTTGTAAATAGTTATTTGTATGGAATTAACATTGTAGTTTTGATTTACATTTACAATTTGAGTGTTGACTATGATTTCCTATACACATTTATAAAGTTTGTATGAACAAGAAAAGTACTGTATGTTTCATTGGCATTTATAGATTTTTGACTATCGTATATTATACATGCTGTATTAAAAAACCTATTTTAGTTGTAAAGTCTCAGTTTTAAGTATAACGACATTAAAATATAATTTTTATTATTTTCTTAAAATTTATTAGGATTTTAAAATTAATTATTTTAAATAAAGAGAAAGGGAAATGTATCCCTAAATTAAATTTTTTATTAAAACTACATTGTATAAAAAAATACATTTTTAAAGAAAATCTATACTTTTTCTTGTAATTTAAAGTTAGCATTTTGAATAAAATAAGAGAAATTTCAACAATACAAATTTCCTTCGTATCATTTTTTTGATTACATAAAGTTTGAAATATATTTCCAAACCAATAAAATTACATCTATATGTGTACTTAAAGTATACTTAGACAACTAATAAGTGTCATCAATTGACAATGATAATTCCGTTGTTATATTTACTTACTTCAGTATTTTTTTCGATTTGTAACAATGGTCATTTTTGCTATTTATTACAAAGAAATCCCTGATTTAAACTTGAAAATCGCTGATATCCGACACGGTCACCGACGTTCACAGTGAAATATATTATTTATCAAGGATGGTAAATCATTCAATTAATACATACTAATACTAGAAATAAGGATATAAAAACAGTATAATTTATTTATTGCCGTACAAAAGTAAACCAACATATTAGTCTTTGTTCAAATCACATAATTTATGGACTGACAAATGCAAACAGTGGTGTAAAATAATTTCTTAAATAAATACAATTAATTATTGTAAAACGAAAGAAGTACAAACCGTTAAAACTACACCATTAATTTTATAAGAAAGTAGTTCTATTTATAGATATGCGCAAATCCAATGACATACGCAATTAATTGCTTATGATCACTTAGTAAATATTTTACTTTTCACTATTACAATATATAGACTGGTCCTCATTTAATAAGGTTTACACATATCTTTAGAGGACTACCAGTCATTTTGTAGAGGCTACCACAGTTTCAAAGTTGGTGTTTGCCCATTATGTTTAATTTATGCTATTTAGACTTATAAATACTGGGTGCAGAATAAAATACAGGTAAATTCATAACAAAGTTACCAGCTTTGAATCAGTAAATTTCCTCGAAGGTAGTTGTCATAAAGTTAATGCATTGAATGCGCTTAAATAAAACACAATACAATTTCATAAAAACAATACTTCAACATTTATTTTTGCTGTGCGACTCTCCCCAGGTCCGACATATTATGTCCATAAATAGCGTAACAATTACAATTTTACGGTGGTTTTTATTTACAATTCCTAGGTTTACCACAGAGAATAAATACATAATATTACTATACAGAAATAAGAAAAAAAATGTTCTTCTTTTATTTTTTTGTTAATGTACTGTGATTATTTTAATGAATTATAACGTTTTTCTTTTGGAAAAAGGAAGGTTTCTCTGAAACGCAATCTTGGGCTGAGAATTAAGTTGTATTGAAATGGGACGAAAGTAGAAAGTAATTTAAAGACGACTGAAACTAAACACGTAGCTTCGTGGGTGCTATAAAGTTAGTAACTTCAAACTCGTTTAATGCCGAGGGAGTAATTTAGTTCATGGGATGTAAAGTTGTTTCTGAATTTTTAAATTCTTCACAATATGCGTAATGAAGTTTTCAGTAGGTAAAAATCCTCATTAGAATATGGTGGATATTTCTACAACGTAAAATAATTAATTTTGTTGATAATTAGACTATATGTATGTACCTCCACTCTCGAGAATATATATAGATTTTTACTTCTTTAAGGTTATATTTTAAGTGAGAAATATTCAAATATATGGAATACTTGTATTTTTGTATACAATAATATCTTATAGGGCTCAACCCACTTAAATAAAATGGTATAAACTCAATTTCTATAATTTATTTAAGAAGGTATGTAATTTTAATGATTAGGTAAACATCCTCATTAGAATATGGTGGATATTGATGCAATGTAAAATAATAAATTTTGTTGATAATTAGACTAAAATATATAATATGTAACTTAATTCTCGAGAATATAATATACAGATTTTTACTTCTTTAATCCTCCAAGTGGCATGGTTAAAGCTAAAATTGAAAAACCTGTTTTTAGCGTTTTGCAAGCATATGTTTAAAAATTCGCCAAAAATAGTAAATAAACCCCAATCGAAAAGTGTTCCTTACCTTTTTTGTAGAAGATACTTCAAAAAATTCAAATATGCCACTAAAAATTTGTTTCTTTTGAAATTGTAAAAGTTATTAGCTTAGAAAGCAAAAAATGTTTAGTAACGGAAGGAAACAAACAACTTTATGCCTACATAAAAAATAGTAAAACATTTTTGTAATTGTTTCAAAATACACAAAAGTTTTATAATTTAGTTCTAAATAGAAATATGTCAAAATATATTTCAATTTCACAATTGTTTAGTTCAAAATAACACTTTGAACGTTTTTACTACATAACCTGCAAATCAGACTAAGTTCAAAGTGACTAGGCCTAAACATTTTTTACTTCAAACAATGTTTTTTTTTTTATACCAAAAATTTGAGAATGAAACGTAGAATCGAATAGCATTCTACCCAGTTTCAAATAACTTTAAATTTTGTAATGAAAAATCAAAATATCAAAGCGGCAATTTAACCTAAAACCTTATTTCTAAGCTATGTTATTTCTTCACTTACCGTTTTATTAGAACACTGTTATAAGCCTAATTTCACTCAAACACAATCTACATTTATTTATATGTAACTAAAACACAATATAACACTATTTTATAAACTATAAACACTTTCAATTCACTAAAATATCAAGACGAATAAAACGTACAGTGAACGCTTTGAGATCAGAGTTTATGTTTATGTAAAACATAATCAATGAAAGATAAGAAAAGGTTTGTTATTTTGACGAATTCATAATTTATACACAGCTTATAATTGTGTATTGTTAAATCACTTTGTAAATATCAAAGTACGAGTAAGCCATTAAAGAATACATTTCAAAAATAGAATGACTAAGAGTTGAAGTAGAGTACTTAAAAATTGTATTCGAAAAATCTTTTCATTGCTATTGTAGATCCAACAAATAAGCTGTTCTATGTGTTAAAGTAATTGACAACAGCTGAAATACAAAATATCTACTACTATTATTGTTCTATTTTAGAAAGTTTCTGTGGGAATGTTTTTTATTTATCAAATTGCTGCGTAGCACAGCATCAACATAACACACTTGTTATGCACTAGGCCTAGAAGTAATTGCGTGTTTAAGTATATTTATATCAGTTAATTACTAAAGATTAAGGTATCATTTGTTTGAGGAAAGTGTAGTTCAATATTCAATTATTGATTGTTTACCATAGGCAAAACTATGCTTTCTTGTCCTTTAATAAAGAATTTGTGTGATATGAAACGTTATAAAATATGTGTATTGTAAAATTTTTAATTAATTTAATGTGGTTTATATGTAAACAATAATTAGGCAAAAAATAAATAGATACAAATTTAAATTTCAAATTAAATGGAATACAATTTAAGTGTTAAATATATGGATTTACTATCATTATTTTATAAACATTATCAGGAATGTAAAAACAATTATTAAATGTTGTAAAGGACTGTAAGTTTCACTGTTTTTGTGGAAATAAATAAGATACAAATAGTTCAGAGAAATTCAAATTTGCTCTCCCTAAACCTAAATATATAAAAACAATTCATGTTTTAAACTAAAATTTAACCATCAATACAAGAGCTATTTAAATTATACTCTGGATATAAGTTTCTAAAACCGTGGTTTCGTGAATATCATTTAAGGGATTACTTTACGGATAATTTGTTAAAAATCAAATCTAACACAAAAAAGATTTAAATTTCCCAATTCATAGGAGTAACCATATTAGATGTAGTAAGATCTACAATTAATGTAAAAACATTAGTGTTTTTTTATGAATCGGTTACTCCTTACCGCTACAACTTAGAAGTATGGATTTTGATCCGTTTCCTCAGATGAGTCCCAAATAGGCTTAATCCAAAGCAACACCACTTACTACTGGAAATGTACTTTTGCAGAAAAAAAGGTATACTAAGAAGTCCCATAGTATCCTTTCAAAGAAAGCATTTAACAATAAAAATTAGAAAAGAAAACATAAGAAAACTTTAAGAAATATACAATTTGTTCATGTATAGTATGGGCAATAAAATGTATACATATATATGTTTACAAAATTATTTAACAATCTTTTTTGTGATTCGAATTTGAATAAACCATATTTAATTATCTCTGTTTATAATAATTTAGGTTGTAAACTGGGATATCTTAATTTGTAATGCACTTAATTTAATTAATTACATTTTTGTTTATATCAGAATGTATTTTCTGTTTTCTAATATGGTAATGCTAGTCCAAAATCCATATTTAGTGTTACGGTTCTAACGTCACAGCATAACTAAAACAATGTAATCTATTAAGTTCTGTGTTACAAGTTAGATAAAACTTAAATAGTCATAAATAACGGCAACACAACTTCCTCTACAAATGACTTCACCACTAATTTAGTGTTGCGGTTTCACAGTCTGTAAACTTTGAATGATGTTTTCAGTTGAGTAATGAAACTTTGAATTTCATTTAAAGTAGTTTATCGGGTAATGTTGTCACAATATTACGTTTTGAATCTAAATTTAGTTATTTACTTTTAATCTCATTTCATTTTTGTATCATAAGTTTTTGAATGCTGTTACACAAATAACAATTACAAGAAATATTTGCATGAATCTATTGAAATAAATTGCCAGTTTATATAAATTTAATTTTCTTGTTGGAAATGTCTAAATAACTAAAAATAATGTTATGTTTTACATTAATTCAAGTCAAATACAATGAACAAAATTAAAAAATATAATATAAATGTTATCCTAAAAAATAAAAAAATAAATGTTTGAAATAATAAATTGTATAATATGAATAGTATAAAATAGAAATGATAAATATAATAACTAGTACCATATTTGTCGGGGACATTAGTCTATTTATACATTCTACCTTCAAGTGTTATTGCCATTAACTACAACTTTGCTAAATAATTAAAACATTCTATTGTAGTTCACACATATTATAATACAAATTTTTGTTTTACAATGAATTTTGCGAAAATTTATCTCATCCTTCTTTTTGGAGGTGCCGAACAAGATTTTGATGTTTGCGACCTCGTAAATTTTCTATTAAAAAGATATTACCCAAAAAGCATATACAAAATTTTCAAATTTAGTTTATCCTTTATATTTAATAAGGTATTAAACTTATTGAAAATATTTGCATCAACATTACATTAGAGCAAATTATTGAGTATTTCTTCTAGGTTTAACATTTAGTTTGTTGCAATTGAGTAAAATGAAGTTGAAACTTCCTCAGCGAAGGGCGAAAATGCCACCGTCTTATTTTAGTTTGCGCCCATTCAAATTTTAAAATAAAAAAATTAAACAATTCGGTGATTCGTTGTTGTATTTTGACTGCGTTAAAATTATTTATTTTTATTTATTAATACATAAATAATTAATATAAAATGAATGGGTAAATAGTTATTAATAGGAAAAACAAATAATGTAATAGTAAACACGTAATTAACTACTTGAAAGTGAGACTTTCAAACTTTGATACATAATTAGAACATAATAGTTTTGTGTATAAAAGGACAAAACGTTTCCGCTCCTTCGTCGGTCGGTTATTCTTCAACTTACATTTAAAATTATGAGATATTGTGTTTTAATTAAAAAACTATCTTTCAAAGAATTAGTGTCACAAAACAAGCTTACAAAGAACTTGAAGAAAATTTGAAATACGAGCTATCTGCCTAACCAATCACTATTTTTTACGAATTTAAAATTTTAAAACCAACTTATCCTCTTACGTACAAGTCATTTAATCCTTTTATGAAACATTTCGTCATTATTGGAAGCTGTAGGATTGTTTTAGATAGTGGGTACTTGCTGTTCCGAGTAATGTGGTCACTCGTTTGGTGCCATTTTTGACCGCTATGTGGCAAGTCTAAAACCAAAGGACTCAGTACACGCTACGGTCATTTTCGATGTGTACCCAGAAATAATTCAAGAGGTGGATAAAAAATGTTTTGATTATGAAAAACTATCTCTTAAAATGATAACTCAAGATGTTTATTTTGATGAGAATATGATGCATTCAATTTCTCAGAGGAAATTTCTTAACGATTGCACTTCTGTTAAGAAGATTTAGAGATGAAAATATAACTTGTCAGCAGGAAAAGGAGGATGCTGATACAATCATCATCAACGCTACAAATAATATGGCAAATTATTATGATGCCATTGTTTGTTAGTGAATACATAAACCCTATGTTAATTCTGCTTGTTTTTTGTAAAAATTACAATGCTTATTTTTAAAACTTGGAAAACGAGAAACTCCTCTGATGGTCTATACACCATAGTCTGTGTTGGATAGCTCTAAAAAAGAACATACACACATAAAAAACTTCAGTGTACCTTAGAAACATATGGCCAGTAGGCCCGTACTAGCGCCGCGCCATCGCGTCGTCTGGAGGTTTTACCGCAGACGACTTTTCATATTTCACATTCATATTTGTGACTTTTAGACGTAATGTGATTGTAATATGTACCTAAGATATTTGCCATGAAAATGTATACCTGGCTTCCTATTTTCTTCTTCTCCTTTTTTTTAGTTTTGGGGGTGACGTCCCCCCCCGTGGATTCGCCACTGCATAAGTATAATATATAATGCTAAAGTTATATCAACTATTTAAAATAGATTTTTAGTTAAATATTTACATACAAAGAAATAAAGAGTTAGTGGAAAAACCAAACGAGTTCAAAATATTTTCATTTTTATTTAGTGATGCAATTTGTAAGGTTATTTAAAATAACTAATATTTACTAACCACTAACTCATACCATATTAATTTCTAAACACGTTTATGATTCAGATGAATTGCCATTTACTAATTGACGAAAGAAACTTGATGCAAATGAACTAACCATTCGTGCTCAGTACCTACGTGGATTGAAATTAGAGCCAGTGGTGTTTAAACCGTATTTCTGTCTTTAAAACAAAATCTGTCATGACCTCTATCATTGAATTTCAATCGATGGATTAAATATTCCTTAAGATATGGCCTTAAAACTTTGTATTGCCTTTTAAAAACATGGATAATATTGTATCTTCAGTTGTGGGATATTATTAAAATTTTACCATAGTCTATGATCTTTGTTCAAAATTTAGCAGTGCATTAGTTGTTGCATTTTTAGAATCGTTTCACGCAACGTTTTACAATTAGTTTTGCTTTGTTATCTAAAACAATATTTGAGATGTTGTGCCTTTAAGTTTTTTTTTTGTAAATTCTGTATGTAGGCCTATATCTACATTCCTACATGAATATTATTTTTTATTACTTTTTAGAGAAACTCAATCTGTATTACCTGATTAAGAAGAAACACAGATTTTATGTCTAGCTAAAAAAGTACACAATTAAACATAGTTGTTTTTTTAAATGCATTACAAAATATTTAAAAATTACTTTTGCCGACTGTGTTCCACTGTTTTGTAATTTTTGTTAAATTTGACTTATTTTTTGTTATAATTTCAGGAGCATGTATAGAAAATTATAGTCATTTTAGTTTATGCATACTGCCAAAGTGCAGCATTTATAGTTTTAAAATAGATAGTTAAGTAACAAGTTTGGTAATTATTTCGTTACAACACTATGATTTTCATAGTGATTTAGCAACACAACGCTCAGAGTAAAGGCGGTCTTATAAATATGCACAAGTGTTATTTAAACAATTTTATCTAACTGCTAGTACAACATGTAAAACAAATATGAAAATTGTTTTGTGTATATTCATTGAGATTTGCGATAGGACTTCTGGAGCAGTTGCCAATAAGTATTTGAACGTGTAATCAACTAACGGGTACTACTTTTGTAACATTTGAATAATTAAAATGTGTAAGTAATTTTTTTAAAAATTTATTTGAAAAATAACAAAGCAAGTAGGTTTCCTACATAAATAAAAAGTTGCTCAAACTTACACAAATAAAAATCGCGATTAACATTCAGAGAATAATTAGATGAACAAAGATAATATACGTGTTTATAACCAATGGATTCTCTCTAATATGAAAAAATTATAGATAACACACAATTACTACCAGTAAAATAATATACAAGTGGAATTAGTTTCATTACCTTGTTTGAAAAGCCACATGGGGGTTCGGTACATTTTTAACTTTTACAGATGATGTCTTGTATTAGGTATTGATAGTATTACAATATGATTATATAATATTTAATTAACAATACTTTAAAAATGTTGACCCATACATGGAGTATTGATAGCCAGCCTTTAGTTGTTGGACACAGGTTTAACAAATCCTTTATTTCCAATTTAATTAGAACAAAGATACGATCTACATAATGTTATAAAAACAATATCCTATTAAAATTTGTATAACTTCATATTTAAATGTATTCATTTGGTTCTAAAACAAAACTTACACAAATCCCTCAATTTACATTTAAATCATTGATATTTACTAAATGGAAATAATAGATGGTATTTTAAACTTGATTAAGCAGGTGTTACTTTTATATAACATATATTGTTATGTATATATATTTTGATAACCTTATGTGGAACTTACCTTTGTTCTAATTAAATTGGAAATAAATAATTTGTTTAAATGCAGTACTGTATTCAAAAAATAAATTCTGGTTACCGATACTTTAATACATGTGGAGTGAGTCATTTACCTGTTACCAGTTAATGGTTGTAGATAAATACTTTCAAAAACACAGATTTTATTTATTTCCAAAACATTTGTTTTGTTCTAGTTTAGTAATGCAATTGTGATAACATTTTCTGACGTAATGCTGATATTTTAACGATAGTTCCTTACTACGAAAACTTCTTGCAGTAAAACTCAAAACATCAAATATCACTTAAAAGTTTAATTATCCGCCTAATTTAAGACATTTTATCAATACAGTAGTTTATAATTAGTATTCTACGTATGATACTATTATTCAATGTATAATACATTACATCATAAAACATATTTGTGTATATATAGTAACATGTTTTACGCTAATATTTTCGAACTAAATCTTTTTTATTTGGGACAGATCTTATTGTTTCTTTTATACCGGTTTTGAAACGTAAAAGCAGGATCTCTGTGCTCCAAATAATAGAGAATTGAAATTATGGCTATCTTTGCCAGTAGACTGACGTTGTTAAGAAATTTGTAATGTGGTTGAGTATATTTACACTGTGAGGCAAAACTTAAAAAAGGTATGCTCAATTATGTCCTCCTCTTTATTTAACATTGAATTCTACTGATTTAAATAAAAACCCGAACCACAAAACAAGGAGCAAAAACTATATCTAAACAACTAAAGTGTAAGTTATGTTTACTACGTTACCCTTATGTACATTTCGATGACATGGTCATCATCCTCAGAGGGTTTTAACACTAATCTTGAGTGAGTAGTGTTTTAACACTACAGTGAGTAGTGTTAAAACCCTCTGAGGATGATTACCATGTCATCGAAATGTACGTAAGGGTAAGGTATTAAACTTAACTTACACTTTAGTTGTTTAGTTAAGGTTTTTGCTCCTTGTTTTGTGGTTCGGGTTTTTATTTAAATCAGTGTGATTTTGTCGCCAGAGTGCTCTTTTATTTGTTTAATTGAATTCTAGACAAAAATCTATTTAGTAACCGTTACAAAAGCCAATTCTAATTATCGTATTAAAAGTCTGACTTGATTTACTTATATTATTGTATATGATCAAATCGTTTGCAATTGTATATACAGTAGTTTCTTTCCTGATTCAAGTTACTTATTCATTGGTCTATGGATATTTGATTGAATTTGTCGACACAAATCTGAAACGACCTCACTGCTGGATATTGCGTTCCAACTGTAGGTGCCGTTCATATTGGCAATCTCTTTTTCTAATATCAAAGTCAAGTGATTCATTCAAGTGTGATAATTGTTTAAAATATGTCTGTAGTTACACAAGATGGGAAATAAATTTAGTTCCAAATAATAATATTTGTGGACTTGTTATATAATTGTTTGTAATAGTGATTTTTAACCAGGGATACATACTAAAAATATAGTCAATGTAATAGAATATCTGATATTGACAGCAATAAAGTACCTAACAATATTAGCAGAATAGTATGATGTAATGTTTGCCTTAGTCTCTTTAACACAATAACCAGCACCTGCTTAACTGCCATTCAAGAATATTGACCAACCTGTATCGATTTATATTACCATTGCATGTAATACCTTTATTACCTACAAGTTGTCTTTATAGTTTTCTTATGTAGGAGGGTAACTCTTCAGAAATTCAGGTATTTTAGTTTTTGTAACATCTCGTAAAAGAGAAATGGAGACCTTTGGTGGGCTCCTAGCGCATATAGTGGAATACAGTTTAGAAAAGGTCTTTCCTCAGGAGATAACTAATCCTTTGATATATATTTATTTGAGCGAAAAACATAACATATAACAAGATGCTGCATTATATTACCTATACTTTCTAAAAATTATAAATCCACCATCATAATATTTTTACAAGTAGTATAAAAACAGTAAGAAATAACAACAGTACTTACTTGTTCACAAACATCTTTAAATTCTAGTTTCTGTTCCATTTTAAATTTCTTCATCGTTAAATTCTCTCTATATTCTAGTAGGTGTAGGCTATATATTTCTTCAAAGCTGACAAATTTTAGTTTCTCTTCCACTTTATTTAAACCGTCAATTTTATTTGGCAATATGATTAAAATGCTATACCTATAACCCTAGAACATAAATTATGAACTAAATATCATAATTTCGACTACCAACTGGTTAAAACTAAACAAAATCTACAAATTAACGCAATTTAAGGCACATATTCTATAATACAATAACAGAATAAAAACTATAATAAAAAGTGTTATTATTTTATTATTTATATTTATAAAAGCCAAAAACCATTGACTCATTGACTTATCACAGTTTCTCCAAAACCACGAGGCCTACAAACATGAAATTTGGCACTAATACTCCTTATAGGCTCTAGACGCGCACTAAGAAAGGTTTTCCGAAAATTCGAAATTTTAGGGGGGTTTGGGGGGTTCAAAGTTACTAAATCACGATTTCTCTAAAACCATCGAACCGATTGGAATGAAATTTGTATGTAGCTTCCCCTAGGGCCATAGGTGCTCGCTAAGAAAGGGTTTAAAAAAAATCGAAATTTGGGGTTTTAGGGGAGGTTTAGGGGGAATCAAAGTTACTAAAAATCCCCATAAGAAATACATAGAGAAATATATTTATTGATATAATATATTTTTTGTTAATATAAATTTAACTTTGATATGTCTATCCGTGTAAAGCTGGGTCGGGCCAGCTAGTATGTTATAAAAGGTTATTCTCAGGTATTACCTTGTATAGAATTTGCAAAAATTTAGCATCCAATTTAGTCAAAATCATTGTATTTGTAATACCCAATGGTATGCATCATTTCAGTTTGTACCTATTTTATCCTCAGATTAATAAAATGCGCCATTAAGTGTGTGTTCAAATTTTGTTCTCCAGCCATCTTTGAAATGAACAGCATTCACAAGTAGAATAAAACAGCTCTTTATAAGAAACAAAAAATAAAGTATACTGTATAACAGAATCGCATAATAAACTAATAAGAATGTTGTATTGTCTTGTGTGTGTTTTTCTTCTGGGGCATTTTTCTTATCAGCTATTTAGTCAGCTAGTTTATTTAATACAATTGTGTTTTAATATTATCACTTATTTATTTAAGTATCAGGAAACTGCGGGTTCACTAGGTTAACTTGTTAGGCATACAATAAGTTTAATAATTGGTGAAGTAAAAATTTTAGTACTCTATTGGAGTTTCTATACTAGTTTGTAGTATTGTAGTTTGGAGTTTGTTGTACTAGTTGCAATTTAATGATGTTTTGTTTCCTGATAAGGCAACATCAGCGCACAAGTCTTGCAGTTATTAACATCAAATACTAAGGTGGCTAGGTAGATTTTACCGTGCGAGAAAAGTTGCACTAATAACTAAGAACTAGGTACGGGTCCTGTGTGAGAATACTATAGTTTTTAAACGTTTATACCTACATTTCTCAGTTTAAATATCTAAATAAAAAATTTCTATTATATATAATATAATTTATTAGATATATTTCTTATTCGTTGAGTTTGAATGACACTTGTGCCTTTTAAAGAACTTTACAAAATAAAAACTATATTTTTGTGCTAAATAGGTAAAATGTAATAAATATAGGGATACACAATGAAATATAACTTTGTATAAGTACGTTTACGTTACACGTGTAAATTCACTTCATGTTTGATATTGTCATCCTGGAGAAAAGTAGACAGATAAAAACCTCATTGTAGTCTGCTACTCCATGAAATACAGGTAATTAGACGTTACGGGAGGATACTATGCAAGAGGGGGGGGGGGGTGTTGAAGTGGACCTTACTTATCTGTTCTGGTATACAAATAGAACTGGCGAGTACAGAGAAAATAGAAGATGAAGAATGGAGGAACCCTACATAATACAAATGACACTCACCATTTACTAAATCGTGAATTTTATAGTTTTTATTTTCTTCAACAAAAGTATTTATTATTTTTGCAGCTTTTTCAAGTTTCATGTAGTCAACTTTTTGAACACCAGAATTGAAAACAATTTGAGCTGTTGTTATAAGCCCTGGCATAATAGAAACTCCTTTATTGGGAAACATTCTAGTTGCTTTTTTCAAGTTTTCGTCCTGAAAGCAAAATATATAATCTAAATGTAGGAAGAAATTGTGTGTAAGTTGTGATAAAAGTTACGATGAAAATGAAGGCTATGGAAGCTTTCTACTTGTATATCTAAAATAAGCTGACGTAATTTGTTTTGCACGTGGTAAAAACAAACGAAATTTATTGTCAATGATTGCTGGAAAACCAGTGCATTTTTAATAAGTAACGTAATATGTTTAAAATATATTATTAAATTATACTTAAGTATTACACGTATATCGCTCTTAGTGTAACGGGACCTCCACAGTTTGTTTGTTTGTTATAATAATATGTTTTTTATTGTTTTATGTGTGTATTTTTTTCTAATAATAATTGTGTTTACATTTAATTTTACTAGAAACTATGTAATTACTGTACCATCTGGTAATATAAATATACTATTTGGTGTGAATATTAATCTCGTCCATTTGATGTGTCGTCTTTACTAAAAAAATTATCTCAATCACCAATCTTGTTTATAGATATATAATTTAGATTTTTATTCTCTTCATTATAACAACAAACACTATTTAACAAAATCCAATTCGCTTTGCATTTGGTACACCAAGGAATGTAAACCCACGTTGCAATATGCAGTGAAGCTGACGAAGACTAATCTCTTTACACGAACAAATCAGTCCTTGCTTATAGATAGGATTTGGTTTAAGTCGACATAAAGTACTAGTAATTAAATTTACAAACAGTTTGAGAGATTTACAATTAATATACATTTTGCTAATATAATTCAATTGGCCGCTACTTTGCTAAGGGAACAGGAAATAAAAATAATGTAATTATAATTCATAAAATAAATTGATAACCTCAATTAATTATAGCAAATATACAGTTAAAGTTTCTTGTACTTGATGCACTTTTTTTAAATAATATAAAAACATAGACTAAACTCTGATACATTTACGTGGTTTAGTAGTACAACATAATATAATTAAATGAAAATAGATATTTTTGTATGATTACATTTTAGACTGACTATAGATTTTTTTAATGAAACAAAGTGAATTATTTATGCAAAGGTATTTTAAAAAGTAATATTTAATTCTCACTTATATAAATCTAATTTTTTATGAATTTGTATTTAAAAATAGAATCACTATGCCAAAACATAAATAAATAATAAGATAAATAAATTATGATGATTTTGTTATAATAATAAAAAATTTCAACTATTAATTGTTCAACGATATAGTTGTCTGTTAAAAGTTCTACTACAGTGAGTTTTTGTTGTAGGTGTGTTGATTTAGCCCGTGCCATATAATTAATACTAATTTTAGTAAATTGTGATTAAAATTTTTAAGAGAAGTACAGTAAATTAGTCATAACCATGATTGCATTATTGAAATATTTTTATAGTATACAACGCTGAAATATAGAGATTTTTAACATCTTCTATATAGGTACATATATTTCAAATATACAAATCTCCAGCCTTCTTTTAGCTAAAGCAAATCACTTAGCTAAATACTAAATCTTAAACTGTGTCTATACAGATACTAAATTAAATAATAATCATTTATATGACAGCGACACTTATTATTACTGCTAACTGGTTTTACTAATTAAACGAAATAGTACATTGTATTACATCTTGTTCTTTGTCAACAGAACTACTTATCTTTTTGAGCCTTTTAAAATTCTGAAATAAAGCAGTAAAATTCTACCAAATCAAATACGTGTTACTTACCTCTTTCACCTATAAACAAATTTATAAACATAGGTCCTAGGAGAGTATATTTATATCATGAACCAACAAGTAATTAATTACAAAAGCATATTTATACAAGACAAACACAAATGAAAACCAGATGATTATATAATAACAATCTTAACATTTTGAGTCCTATGAAAGATCAATAAGAAAGTCGTATTCTAATAACAAGGTTTGAAAATTAAATTTAGTACAATAAACCTCTTTTTTACAAATATTTACTTATAACGTATTATGTTGCAAATAGTTGATTACATCTAGTAGTAGGAATTGCTATTTTAAATCTTAGATATAATTAAATTAGTATTCATTCACTTTTGTAAACAAAATCGTTTATAGTGTTTCTGACGACATACGATTACTATAATATAAGAAGCTTGCCTTAGTTTGCATTGGTAAAAATAAACCATGACTAAGTAATATTCTATATTTTCCACGGTTGTCATTTATATGAGAAATATTTACTTTTATATAAAACGGTATAAAAAGAAGGCCCGGGAGTTCTTTATAAGTAGTAAGCGATTATAAATGTCGCAATCTTTCCAATGTAGATAGAGTACGTCTTACTTCATTCTAAGATAAAACGTATAGAGCCAGAATCTACTCCATTCTAGACCAGTAAGGAGCTTACTACTTATAAAGCACTGTGGGGCTTCATGGAAGTCGTATTGAATTAAGTTCAGACTGCTTTACTTTGTTTATTATTTAATTCAATGAATTTCTACTGCCCAATTAATTTGAAGATTGAATATTACATATAAAAATAGTATTAAACTAGGGGAGACCCCTTCGTGCTCCGTATGCCAACCCCCAGTGGAACCTTCTAAAAACTTATGTTATGTTTTATTTGTAATAAAGGTGTAGGATTAATAATAACCTCAAAACTAAGATGGTAAATAATGTTAAATGTTGACATCGAATTATTTCGTATATATTATAACAACAGTTATAATAAAGGTTAAAAGAACCAGTAAGGCTCAGGTGTACACTTAATCAAAAACATAAACAAAAAGTTACTCACTATCAATTACCATATATTATTAATAAATAGGCCTACTATATGTCTTATCTATATATTTAATTCCGTAAGCCCAAATTTGAAAATGAAATTCAGAGCGAACGGTAGGTCGTAGGAAGCTGGGAGAGGTCTCATTTTAGAGGTCTGGGCATGAAGTTTTGGGGAAAAATATTCATTTTTCTTAATTGTGTCCCAAAAGTTTGTTACGGAATAAAATAAGTCCCATTTAAATAGCATGGGCATATACAGGTGTAAATCAGGTGTAACATTTAAAGAAGAAATAAATATTCGTTTAACTTAATAATATAATATAACAGCTGATTTCACCCATCATCTGTAATACGCAAACAAAACGTAGCGCAGATTATACTTTGGGGTTATGTTTACAACTTCAATCAATATAAGTATTGCGAAGATAATTTTTTTCTAAATATGAGTTAAAGAACTAATGTAGCCTATAATACGTTATAAGATTTGTATTGAGGTTATAAACTGTTATATAAATACTTTATTTTATTATCAATATAATATATTTATGTATCCAAGTTTATAGAAGTTTATGTACACATTCGTTTAACTTCGGAAACATTCGTACATCTTAGTATAACATACAAACATATTCCATTAATAATTTCTTCATTATCAACTCCTATAAAAGCGAGTGTACGTGGAGTAACATTTAAAGAAGAAATGAATATTCGTTTAACTTAATAATAAAACAGCTGATTTCACCTCATCTGTAATACGCAAACAAAAACTAGCGTAGATTATACTTCCTTAGTTGTCTTAGCATTAAAATGTTTAGATAATAAACCGCTTGCACAGTGCTTTCAAATTTTAGTTTTAAACATAGCAGACATCAAAATAAATTACGCAGGTATGTAAGAATTATTGTGCGTATTATATTCACAAATTTTTAATGATAATTTAAGGTACGGTGAATCATGAGACTAACAATTTATTTAATAAAATTACTACAATATATAGGGGCAATTGCCCCTACAAGCCACTAGTTTATTTTTAATTATAATGTAACATAGTTTTTTCTTACTTTTAAATTCTTGAGCGCAAGTTTTTATTGGTTTGTGTGTGACGAAACATGTGTTGGTTCAGTATAGGCCTAACTTAAATATTATTATTTTGTACTAAAAGCTGGACATCCGAATCAATTGTTTTATCTGTTGATTGCTATTATGGTAATGACTGTAAATACATTTAAGGAATTGTTTCTTCAGTCTAGACATAACCTAAAATTACGTTAAATTTATTTGACCTGCCTTAACTGCAACATACAAACATGATTTAGGTTTTTGTGCTCATCTTTGAATGATATAAGTTTCATCTTTCAATTACTTGTCGTTTTTTAGTGTTTCATAATGTTGCTTATTTTTTGGTATTACAGGTGTTAGACGATATGTGTTTAACGTCCAACTTGATAATGTAAATTTTTTCGTTGAAAGATACTGGCCGCTAATGATTTTCTCTAAGTCAGCCGATTCCTTTTGCTACAATTATTGTCTGTTCTTAGATGCACAATCACGTGTTATAAAAATCAGCTGGTTAGAGAAACTTAAAATGATGATAAAATACGTTTTAAAAAGTTTTTTTTACTATATAATAAATGAAATTATTTAAAAAATTTAAGTAAATTGTGCAAATATAGAATGATTGATCTTTCGTTTAAAACAAACCGCGTGTTAAACGGTTCAGTGGAAACCTCAAGTGAACTCTTCAAAGAAGTGCAAAGTTGAAATTTTACCCCATGTTAAATTGCCAAAAGAAAACTTTTAATATCATTTTTTAAATGGTTACTGACTAGATACCAAAATCTAAGGTAAAATGTGCAAATATAGAGGTTATTCCCTTTCATTTGACACCACCCGCGTGTAAATCGGTCCAGTGGAAGTCTCACACGTTCTTCCGGAAGATTTTAAATTTTGTGTTTTAATATATAGGATGTTTGCAGTAAGCCTTTGTTGTATATATCACAAGAAAATTAAGGTCATTTTAACTTTAAATTTTAAGTTAAAGCTCTTCCAAATTAAAAAAAAGTCCAACAAGTGCTTTATTAAATTATATTTGAGAGTAAAATTACAATTTACCACGTATATAAAAATATACAGTTTATTTAGTTACGAAAATATATTTACATCTGATTCTAGACAAAGAGTAAAGATACTTTACTTTATGTGACTTATTCCCCCTTTAAGAGCAATGCAAACATTAAAAAATTCAGTTCGTCATTTTATGATATTTTATAGAAGGTAAGTAAACGTTGATATTTTACTCTCAGACGTTGGCAAACATGTGGACTAATTTGAAAGGTAATTTTTATTATTTATGCAAACCGTTAAAATGTTGTATTCATTTTCTACAATAATTTTAACCGAAATATAATCTACACATAACTACTGAATGGACAAAACGATATTTTCCTAATTCGTTAGTTGAATCTTTCTAATGAAATAACGTACTCTTTGTTTAGTTAAAAAATAACAATTAACTAATTTTGTTCCAATTAACCAATAAACGAATTACTACCTTATTATAATATTATAAGGACAACATATTTTAAACTTATATTTGGAGAAGGTCTGGTATTTACGAGATCCTAATCAAACAATTACGAAAAAAATAAAAATATATTTTTAAAAGTTACTATACAAATAAATAAATGTTGCTTCTAATTGGTAACGTCTTACGTATATGCGCAAGGTACGTACACAATATAAGCTGATTAAAAAAGTTTCATAATAGTTATAATGTGAAATAATCATACACATTTATAGTTTGTGCTAAGTATGATCTAACTAAGGATAACATTATAGTTAACCTTCAAGAATCTCTGTAACTCATTAGGAATTCTCACAAACCCAACATATCGAAAAGTATTAAGATAAATACTAGGGGAGACCCCTGCGTGCTCCGCACGCCAACCCCCAACGAAACTTTCTAAAATCATATGTTATGTTTATTGATAATAAAGGTGTAGTAGTAATAATAGCCTCAAAACTAAGATGGTAAATAATGTTAAATGTTCAAATCAAATTATTTCTTATATTTTATAACAGCAGTTTTAATAATGGTTAAAAGAACCAGCAAGGCTCAGGTCTACACTTTAAAACCCTATAACCCAAAAGCTATAAATACAAAAATAATAATTGCTTCAAATTTTGAAATCAGCTGTTAATGGAAATATTGGAGCAAACAGCTATATTATGTTATTTTATTCAATTGGTTGCTATGGTAATAAATGTAAATACATGTGTTGGTTTATCATTCTAGACCTAACCTAAGAATTTTGTCTGACTAAATTTACAAATATTGAAATAAAAAAAGGTTTTTATCGAAATGAATTATAGCCTATGTTACTCAGGGATAGTGCAGTTTTTTATTAGTAAAACTATTTTTTCAATTGGTTCAGTAGTTCCAGAGATTACCCCCCTGCAAACATACAAACAAAAAACAAATTTTACCTCTTTATAATATTATTAGTATAGATATAGTAATCCTTTTGTTTGCTTTTACCTAATCTAATAAAACTGAAATTTGGAAAAATTTGTAAAAAACCTGATTCTAAATAGGTTGCAAATAAACGTGTTTTTTTTTTTTTATTGTAGGCCTAACCTAAAATTATATTCAGTTTTTGATCCAACTTAGCTGTTTTATAATATATATTATGTAACAACCAATGTTTGAATTGAATTAAAATATAGTAAGCATTTTTAGTTGATTTTGGTTTTTGTTTGCTATAAGTTAGTCAATCTAACCCAAAAAAATCTGTTGGTTTTGAAGAATCTTATGTATTAAAAAAAATCTGTTTTTCTTTCCCGAGTCCGTATAGTTATATTAAAAACTAAACAAACAATCTGAATGAAACTAAAAGCCATTAAAAGATCACATTTTTATCTTTATTTTGATATATAATTGTAAATTTAAATACTAAACAATATCTTATACTAATTAGGCCTATAAATTAAAAATTAAAAACTCTATTTGAAACATTTTGTTACATCCTAAATTAACGCCGATGCTAACAAAGTGATCATGCATAACCATAAACATACATGAGTTTAAACATAATTATATTGAAAACTAAACAAACAATCTGAATTAATCTAAAAGCCATTAAAAGATCACATTTTTATCTTTATTTTGATATATAATTGTACATTTAAATACTAAACAGTATCTTATACTAATTAGGCCTATAAATTTAAAATTAAAAACTCTATTTGAAACATTTCGTTACATCCTAAATTAACGCCGATGCTAACAAAGTGATCATGCATAACCATAAACATAGGCCTACATGAGTTTAAACATAATTATATTGAAAACTAAACAAAAAATCTGAATTAAACTAAAAGCCATTAAAAGATCACATTTTTATCTTTATTTTGATACATAATTGTACATTTAAATACTAAACAGTATCTTATACTAATTAGGCCTATAAATTCCTAGTTTTCGTTCTAGTTTCCACTTTGCGTAGTTTACGCTTCCATTTAGTATATTTGGTGTTCCTACCAAGACCCATAGTAAATACAACTGGATTTGAGAACACACAAATAATACAATAACTGAACATTAATAATAAAGCAAATAATAATAATCACCTCATCTACAAATTCATAGTTTCATGATTGAAATTCAGCAGATACATAATAAAAGCCTTTGAAAGCCTAAACAAAATGAAATTGGACTTACAAAATAAATACCTTTTCACTATCAAATCTAAATAAAAAATAATGGTACATATGAAAGAATATTCAATCATATGTTTCATGAACATATGATATAAACATATGGTTAAGAAAAGAAGGAATGGATTTTATAAAGACAATTTCGGAAAAGTTTAGAAAAAATTAAACTTTATGTTGGTTGTCCACAGTGCGTTCGCTTAAAACTCGCCCAATTTCAATAATCAATGACTCAAATGAAAGCTGGTATTTCACTGAAGGTTCTTAGGTTAAAATATATAGAATAATTTAATAAGAATTTGAGATATGGATCTTTAATTAAAGGCAAATTTTGGAAAAATTAAAATTTATATTGTTTGGAGGTCCATCACTCGCATTAAATTAGACAAATTTGAATGATCTCTATCTCCTATGAAAGCCTGTAATCCAATGAATATTTCAAGACCAAAACTAACTATGTACCTGGATTAAATCCGGAGATATATGAAAAACAATCATAAGACAATGCTGCAAATTTGAAACTCCCATAAGAAATGCATGGGGTGGAATTTTTGTTTGAGTATAAGTCGAGTTATGCGGTAGATAAATTGATGCGGATGCTTGATGGCAAATCTGGGCGTGCATACCTTTAATTTAAGACCTCAATTATGAAAATCGGTCGGGTAGAAGAGCCGAACGGACTCGGAAAAGAAAAAAAAGAATTTTTTTAATATATAAGATTTTAGTCACGAAATAAATTTAAACTAAGAATTACACTTATTTTTTGTTGATTTTTTTCAATATATTATAGTGTTACGTTTATTAGAGATTGGATAGATTATGCCCTAATTATGTACCCACAGTTGTTTGGTTCCAATTATCGAATAGATGTAATAAATAACTAA
>JAGFPH010001390.1:247174-261444 GCA_018207615.1 Philaenus spumarius
CACAGTTGTTTGGTTCCAATTATCGAATAGATGTAATAAATAACTAATTACTATTAAACAATAATTTTTGGAAAAGTTCTTTTTAAACCTATTATAAAACAAATATATATGCCTGGGTTAAATTAATAACTTTATTATGTACTGGTAATTTGGTGAAATCCAGATTCAATAACTAATATAAGATACATATATTAAAAGTTAGGAGAGCTAGTGATTTAATAACTGGCACATTCCTCCTTAGATGCATAAATGTGTATAAATTGAGTAAAAATTAAATGTACCAGATGTGAATGTAGTTAAAAATAATAACTAGGGGAGACCCCTGCGTGCTCCGCACGCCCCCCATCTATATATAAAAGCGAAATACCACTCACACACTCATCACGAATTCTCAAAAACTACCGAACGGATTGGAATTAAATTTGGTATGTAGCTTCCTCTAGGGCCATAGGTGCTCACTAAGAAAGGGTATGAAAAATTTCGAAATTTCAGGTGGGGTTTGGGGGGATCAAAGTTAGTAAAATCATACTTTCAGATCTTTTATTATTATGACAATAGTGCTTTTATTATTTAAGATCTATATATATAAAAGCCAAATACCACTCACTGACTGAACACTTAAAAAAAAATACAATTATGTTAAAAAGACTGAAAATACCAACCACCACGGGCAACGACGTACGGGTCAGCTAGTTTGGTATAAACTGTATGCAAATCGGTAAAGTGAAAGTCTCAGACGAACTGTCCTAAGAATCGAAAAAGTATACTTTTCCCCCCATGTTAAATCTCTATAAGAAAAGTCTATTTTTCATGTTTGACCCATTTAAATTAAATATTTTCAAAATACAAATAAAAACTGCTAATATAGGACCGAAAACCTTTGTTCTGGTAAAACCCGCATGTAAATCGGCCCAGTAGAAGTCTCAGACGAACTGTCCAAATTGTATTTCCTTACGGCTTTAAATATATAGATTATTGTAGGAACGGTTTTGATAAATTTTCAGAATATATTTAACCTTTTTGTGAAGGTGTCTTTGTACTTATTTCTACCTAGTTTTTTGGAGTACATCACATGCCAAGCTAAAATTTAGTCCATAAATTGGAACTGGTGGAGCCCCCAAGACTTGCAAATATTACACTTCAAAATAATCATAATAAAGTGAGTAATCTTACATGGTGAAAACAACATAAATAAAATAAATCTTACAACATACATTAAAATTTTCATACACCCATGGTATTATGTGATAATTGTTATTTAAATAATTATGTTGAAATAAAAATGTTTTTGAAAGAGAACAAATTTATATAAATGCATATATATTTACAAGTAATGTATTTAAAAATATCTGTTACTGTTCTGAATATCACTATATTATGTAATCCATTAACATTTAATATCAACACATCATGAGTGATTAGATTACTAGCATTTGTTATTTAAACTTCTGTAAATGGATTAATTCATTAAATAACAGAATGTGTGGTGTTTGTGTAGTTCAAAATTGCTTTCCTTGATGAAAAATGATTTTAAAAGTTGTAAACTGAAGTTCAATCAATTAAAACATTGGAGCTAATAACGATATCAAATTTGGATTGCCCGAGTGGTCGTCGTAGAAAAGCTCAATAGTTTGACTGATTTATAGTTTACACAGTAAATTTGGTTTCGTTTATGAAGCATGGTTTTTTGATTCGGTGATAGTTAAATATTTTAACAAAAAAATTCCTAATCATAGCTACCAGGCAACCAAAATGCACATTTAATTATGAAGGACGAATAAAAAGACTTTGAAGAGATTTATTATTCAATTAATTTTACTTCTGTTTAAAAACGCTCTGTGATTTATTATTCTCTCAGTAAAATAATATTTCAATTATAGTTAAATACAATCATTGTTTTTTCTGATAATTAATTCTTCTTAGAAGAAGTAAAAACAAAGAAATATAAAAAAATCATATATTTAAAAAAATATTTCTATTTTAAAATTAAAATGAAACATTTAAAAGTATAGAAACAGTATATAAATATCACATTGTAAATGTAGTTTCTACACTTATTGATAATTAATAGTTTTATGTAAAATGGACTTAGAGATTGCCATCGTGTGTCCAGGCAGTGACATAAAGAGGTACAATTTATTTCGTCATAAAAAAACAAACAACTAGCTTTTGTGTTCATTAGTAATAACATTAATTTGTTTATAACAACAGTTTATGGCAAAATTAAATTATTTACAGTAAACACTGGTATATTAAAACTGTATAATATTTATTACGCTATTATTTTGTTTAACATTTTAGCGAAAAACATCTACGCTTTAAGCTCTACTAGAACCTCACGGAGCTATATTTATGAATAGCTTAAAATAAAAAATAAGATAAAACAACTTAGAAGACTAAGCCCCCTGCTAAGACCAAAACGATAAACTTTTAAACGACACCTCAGTATCTACAAAATAGCTATCTCGAATAAAATAAATTAAGTTGCAAAATATATTTCCTAAATTACAACTAAACTAAAACTAAAACATACTAATTTGCAACTGAATAACAAGCTAAACTTAAATAAAAAAATTCATTAAATTTAATCAAATCATAAGTTAACAAAATAGTTTAAAAAATACAATCGCACTTATACTTCCCAACATTTTGAGTTGTGCTGGCCACCTATTTAGTAAAAAATACAACTCAGGACGTATTCATCAATAATTAGTAAGTAAAACATGCAATACAAAAAGAATAACAAAATATTCTTGTAGAGAAAAGAACTTTAATGTATTTTTACTTGGTTGTCACAGATGTAAGAAAACCCCAAAATGACCGGTCAAAGTAAAAACGAAATCAATCAGATTTTGACACTGTTTGTCTCCTATGCTGTAGTAAATATCTAGATTAAAATTTGGAAGGTTTTAAATTCAAATCATTCTCAACATTAAATTTATTCTTGTATGTTATAAAACTAAGTAAAATTGAAAAGGCCAATCTCGTTGTCGAAAAATTCATCAAGGTAGTGTCGCAGCAAGGCTATTATAAATTATATTCAGGGGGATTGTTTTAAGTGGGCTACCATTGGTATCTCAGAAACTATAAAGTTACATCAAACTTTAAGTAGGGGATCTTCCCTACTTTTTTCCTTGTTAAAAGTTGTTAAGTAGCTTACATGATAACCGTACTACTTTTACACATAAAAAACGAACAGACCATGGCTACATACTTCTTTGTATCATGGCAACAAAATGTTTTGGGACACAAAAAGGCAGTCAAGATGACTCAATTAGTTATGACTTAAAGCAGGTTTTCAAAGTGTCCTCCATCTTTATAAATACATGCGAGCGCTCATAAATACATCTTCTTACACAATACACAGTGGTGCGTTAGTGATTTTTTACTTTCTCACTATACTATAGTATAGAGAAAGTATAGTGATCGCAAAAAATTTCGATGTTGAGATTTTTGTGGAAATATCCGTTTTGGGACCCAATGAGTCCAAAAAGTGTTTTTTACAAAATGTCTGTCTGTATGTCTGTATATTATATGTATGTCTGTATGTATGTCTGTATGTCTGTGTGTCTGTATGTATACAAAGCTAGAGCGAAAACTATTCGATCGATTTCAAACAAATTTTCACCGGACATGTCAAATAGGCCTGTATAGATGCACGAAAAACGGTTTTGAAAAATTTTGAAAAACAACCCCCATTTTCGCAAAAAAACCTCCAAAAAAACAGTTATTATTTTTTTATAGAAAAACCGCTCTAACGATTTTGATAAAATCTGGCTTAATTGTAGCCTTTAATGTACCCTACAATATTAAAAAAACCGCATATTTCTAAAAATTCTCGTTTAGCTAATAATAATAACTGATATTTGGGGTTTTTTTGGCGAAATTGAGAAAACTATTTGATTGATTTCAAACAAATTTGCACCAGACATGTCAAGTAGGCCTGTATAGATGCAAGAAAAACGGTTTTGATAATTTTTAAAAAACAACCCCCTTTTTCGCAAAAAAAAACCCCCAAAAAACAGTTATTATTTAATTATTCGATCGATTTCAAACAAATTTGCACCAGACATGTCAAGTAGGCCTGTATAGATGTACGAAAAACTTTTTTGCAAAATTTAAAAAAACAACCCCATTTTCGCAAAAAAACCCCAAAAAACCAGTTATTATTTTTTTATAAAAAACGGCTCTAACGATTTTGATCAAATTTAGCTTATTTGTAGCCTTTAATGTGCCCTACCATATGCAAAAACCCGCATCTTTCTAAAAATTCTCGTTTAGCTAATAATAATAATAATAACTGATTTTTGGGGGTTTTTTGGCCATAAAGGGGGTTGTTTTTCAAAAAATTTCAAAACCTTTTTACATGCATCTATAAAGACCTAATTGACGTGTTTGATGCAAATTTGTTCGAAATGGATCGAATAGTTTTCTCTCTAGATAATAATAATAATATTTATTAGTTAATCTCCAACTTTAATAAAAGTATACAAAGCTAGAGAGAAAACTATTCAATCGATTTCAACCAAATTTGCACCAGACATGTCAAGTAGGCCTGTATAGATACACGAAAAGGGGTTTTGAAAAATTTTGAAAACAACTCCCTTTTTGGCCAAAAAACCCCTAAAAAATCAGTTATTATTTTTTTATAAAAATTCGGCTCTAACGATTTTGATAGAATTTGGCTTTTTTGTAGCCTTTAATGTGCCGTACCATATACAAAAACCCTCATCTTTCTAGAAATTCTCGTTTAGCTAATAATAATAATAATGACTGATTTTTGGGGGTTTTTTGACCATAAAGCGGGTTGTTTTTCAAAATTTTTCAAAACTTTTTTACGTGCATCTATTGACCTAATTGCTAGACCTAATTGACGTGTTTGGTGCAAATTTGTTCAAAATCGATCGAATTGTTTTCTTTCTAGATAATAATAATAATATTTATTAGTTAATCTCCAACTTTAATAAAAAAAAAACTCTCCTACCCCACCCTACAAGTCACAGTGAATCTGTTTAGGAAATTAAATGTGTTTGTGAGAAAGTATGTGCCAGTTCCTGGTACCGTTTATTAACAGTAATTTAAATACGCTTTTTGTATAAACTAAAGTATTTGCGAAATTGCAACAGCTTTTTAACTTTCTGTTGTACAAAGTATTGAACTTTGAGTTAAATTTTATTGTTTGCAAATAAATGGTTAAACATGCATCTAATAATTGTTGAAAGGGTACAGTATTTTTAAAAGCATTGTTTTTATGATGTTTTTAATCGTGATATTAAAGAAATATAAGAGTTTCAGAAACTTTCAGCACTCCTAGCCATTAAACGGTTAAGTTTATAAAAAAATTTAAAAAACACCAAGAATAAAAACGTCTTAAAACTGCATGTAAAACCCAAATCCGTCATAAAAATATTGGTTTCTATAATAAATTTCAAAGTTGACCACCATGTTGGAAAATGGAGGCCATTTAGAAATATTTTAACTACATATTTTTTAATTTCTGAAAAAACAAGGAAATGTTCCCCATTTAAAGTTTGCTGTAAAATTAATACTTTCTGAGATCCCAAAGGTGGCCCAATTAAAAAAAATACATCAAAAAAGAAAAAAAATATTTGAGTAACGGTATTCATAAACGGTTGGGTTTATTAAAAAATACAAAAGCGTAAAAATGTCTTAAATTTGTATCCCCCAATCGAAATTAAACATTGTTGGTCCCCTTATTGGAAAAAGTTCGGAGTTTTTGGAAAATTTAATATTGTATTTTTAATGCAAGGAAAAAGTAGGGAAGGCATCTCATTTAAAGTTTGTTGTAACTTTTATAGTTTCTGAGATACCAATGGTGGCCCACGTAAAAAATCACCCTGTATAGTCTATATACTAACTAGCCTTGGTATCGCTGAGGAATTTTGGTTTGCTGGATACTCTTGCAGAACATTTATCAAGAACAAAACCAATGGTGTTGTTGTAACACCGATTTTACTCTTCTTGTTTATCCGCCTTTCTTAGCTTTGTCATTTCTTCGCCTGACGCGTTTCGGGTAGACCCCATCTTCAGAAGCTTTGTTTGCTACTATTTGCCAGGTAGTAGCAAACAAAGCTTCGGAAGATGGGGTCTACCCGAAACACGTCAGGCGTAGAAAATACAAAGCTAAGAAAGGCGGATAAACAAGAAGATAAATGTTTCAAGCGTCTTAGCAGAAATAATAATAACAAATGCACCGATTTTAGTGTTTGGGCACATGATCTTATTCACTTGATGACATTTTAAGTTTTTTTAACGACCGTAATCTTTTCCAAAGGAATTCTGATCCATTGAATTTAACCTTTAACTTTAAGGATGTAGTTTCTAAAATAAATATGTAAAGGTTTAGTGCTTAGTTACTAGATCCTAGTTGGCTTAAAAAACAGAACTGTTTAAAAATATTACAGTTTAAAAAAAGTTGCTGTTTTGAGAAAATTTATGTTTTTAATTTGGCCTATTAACAAAATTTTACATTACACAATTATATAACAAAATATTACATAATTTTAAATTGCCTGTTGTTTCATCAATTTTGACAAAGTTGTTTTTATAAAATCCTGTAGGACTGGGAATAAGTCGAAATCTTGTTCCACTGACCTCATTGTTGAAGTTTGAATATCATTGCTTCTACTTGCCTTGTTCAAAAAACTTATAAACTTTCTTGCATTGCTGAATAAAGTTGAGAACGTTGAGGGCTCCGACATATTCTAAAAATATGCCAACCGTTAATCGGTTTTCAACGGTCACACAGTCTAAGTAAGAAACTTGAAAGATTTCGATCAAAATCTTCTTCCTCAAGAAAAACCCTAAGTTCATAGCAGAGTTCGAATAATCTTGACATCACTTTACTTCTCAACAGTCATGGAACTTCGCAGTGATTAGTAATTATTTAGGTGTAATAAATACATAACACGCTTATAAGAAACAAAGTAGTTCATAAAACTGACTTATTTTGATGGGCCCATAATTAACAATTTAGATTTCAAGTCCAACGAAACAGACTACTGTATGTATTTGAGTTGGCACTATTCTGCTTATTCAACCGGCAATATCTCGGCTCGTAACACATGGTTTGAAAGCAATTCAGGCTTAAAGACTGTTGCTTCAATAGGTACAGTTGTTTATGCACTTTAAATAGTTGGTTTCGAAACTTTGAAGCTTAGCAAATATTGCGCTGACTGGAAATCTGAGCTACTGTCGTTATGTAACTTCAAAAAAGTATATTTACTTGATTTGCGGTTTCTAGAATATTCAATAGTTATTCTGCCATAATTTTCCACATTTTTAAGCGATAACCTATTTTTTAGGAAGTATATGCAGTAAAATCTGCAACATTTAATTTTTTTTTTAAATTTCAAACTCTTATTCAGTTAAAACTGTTATGTAAGAAATATTAAAACGCTAGTAAATAAAATATGCTATCTACATATTTTAATAGTAGATTTATTTGTATACTCTGCTTATATATTCTTATAAATATATAAATGAATGTATTCTGTCAAATACAATTTCAATATTTTAAAACAAATTACTTTCTCAGTTAAATCTTTTCTTGTAAAAAAGAAGAAAATTTACATAAACTTACATGCTTATCTTAAAGATTACTATATAGTAGGGTTGGATTCAAGTAGCCCTAATCAAAGTACGTTGTTTACTTAGCATAGCAAAGAGAGAAATTAGGTATTGGGCCAGCTGTTTCAAGAAGTGAGCGATTTTCTTCATATTATTTTTGGAGGTCTAGTTATACACTGTGTATTACGATTGCATAACTACGAATTCTAACTGTATGCAAATTGTAGATTGCACGTTGTCAAACGGTTGTAATGTTTTTTATATTATAATTTGAACTATTATTAACGGTCATCAGTATCCGTTAAACTTACAATTTTCTAATATCGTAAAGAATTTGTTCATGCTACCGCATACCGTCATCATATTTCCGAAGTTACGTTGCTAACAATAGTAGGTTAGACTGTAGTTTTGTATTTTTGTGATTCAGTCACTAAGAACATTTTATTTTTGCTCAATCTTTAGAATGTTTGCAAAATCCCTATTGCAGCTTTTGCACTGTAATTTCAAATAATAATAATGACATTGAATTACTTTACCTTATTTTCTTCACGTAATGTTTTCGAGAAACAACTAGAAAGGATTTACGTTATTTTAATTAAATTTATATTTCAGACTGTAGACCGAAAAATAGATCATTTTCGTATAAGATCTTGCAATTTATATAAAGACTAATAGTAAAGGTTACAACTGATATTATAAATTAATAAAGTAAGTATAAGTAAAAATTTGGTGTGCTTAAGCCCACACATTAGAAGTGATAACTTCTTTGACCGATTTATATTTTTATCAGTATTAATATTAGAGGAGAATAAGGGTCCACAAATTACACAAGTCAATGTATTGTCAAAAATATTATATCATATTTTGAAATTGCATAGTTAATTATTCAAAAAAACAAATTAATATTAACTCCTAAAAATTGTAAGTATGTATTTTAATTACATTTTCAGTTATCAGTAAATCTGCAGAACATTATATTTAATATATTTTCTCACGTTATACATTACACATTTTTATTCCATTTTAAGAGTGTGTATAATCTAGTTATATCAAATTATAAATAATAAATAATGAAAATTGACCATATTCTATTTGTTTAGTTCAAAATAGAGTAAAGTCTTTAGCTTTGACTAAAAAAATTTTATTTGGTTTTAAATTTCCTAAAGTTTATAAGGAATTGAATAAACATAAAAATTTTAAAAATTGTGAATTATTTCATTGTTAATTATATCATAAAGTGTTAATTTTTCAAAAAATAATATGATTTCTTTTCTGTCTATCAGATTTAAAAATGCGTAATCAAAGGTTATAAATTTCTATTGAAAAAAGTTATGGAAAAATCCTCACTTAATAATAAATATAATTGTAACTGTCAATGTACTTACTGACTTTCTATATTAACGAATCTAACAAAGAATATTCAACACTCTTATCTATATCATGAGTCATTTTCTATGTATATAGCAGGGGTTTACTGGCGCCATTTTGGTACTGCTTTTTATAAATTTTTTGTTTTGTTTTAACGTTGCACTGGACCATCCACTCCCTCAATCACACTCATTCAACAGAATTTTACGTTCGCCAATTGAAAACTCTCAAGATATTCCCAAACTATAGAGCGTTTCGACTATGCGAGCCAACTACAGTAAAGTCTCCCACTTCCACATTGCCCCTCATCTCTGAATCGAAATGGGATAACTCGGGAGCACCAGACACCCTTTTGTCAGCCTCGCGGCACACCTTTAATGTTAATCACATTTAGTGATTAATACTTATCTAATAATTAATTTAATTTCACGATTAATTAATTAAAAAATTAATATCCCAAATGGGAGCATAACCTGTAATATGTACATACAAACAATGGCTGTACACTGACAAACGCCGCGCCGTCAAAAATAAAAGGTCGAAAGGCGTCCCGAAAGAGGAAAATATTTAAACATAGCCTACCTGAACACCGGTCGCACGGATATTTAGCGTCTGTGTTGTGTTCTCTTGATAACCTTGCTTGTGTTTAATTGTTTTTGTATAAGAAAAGTCATTTTTGATAAAATAATAAATAAAATTTGTTTGGGTTTATAGTCTTTTACCGAGAGTTTAAATTTCTGATAAACGCTATTGACTAAATAACATACATTTTGCAAGTATTTACTTTAATATTATGTGTCTCTAAAATTGTGCTAAATATGTGCTACAGGGCCTATACATATACAAAAGTAAATACATATACATGTGTACTTTTCTTATAAAAGTAAGCATATTATCTGCACCCTTAAACTCGCCAAAGATACATAACATAGGGGTTTTAGAAGTTAACATTTCAAAACTTTTCCGGGGGTTTATTTTTGTTTAGTTCCGGTACAGGAAATATTCCGAGTAAACATCTAGTATATAGTAAATCACTTGAAAAGAGGTAACGAAATATTTATAAAGCAAAATTTTAATACAATAAGACAGTGATTTTAAGTTATATTTTGGACTTATTCAAATAACTGTTAATTTATTCAAATGATACTAAAAGTATTTAAATGGCCAAATAAAAACCGTTAAAACCCTCACCGATGTACAATATACTCGAAGTTCGGACGAGAAAACAGCCTATGGGCTATAGTCCGGTCGCCAAATAAAAGAGTTAATTGGCTTGGACCTTGAAGCATATAATACAAATAATTGCTTCAAAGTTTGAAATAAGCTGTTAATGGAAATATTGGAGTAATCAGCTGTTTTATCTGTTATTTTATTCAATTGGTTGCTATGGTAATAAATGTAAATGCATGTGTTAGTTCAGCAGTCTTGGCCTAACCTGAGATTTTTTCAGACAAAATTTACAAATATTTAAATAAAAAATGTGTTTATTAACATTAATTATAGCCTATTTTACTCAGGGATAGTGGAGCTTTCTATTAGTATATTTTCAATCGGTTCAGTAGATCCAGGGACGATCCCTTACATACAAACAAATGTTACCTCTTTATAATATTAGTATAATATTATAAAACATATTTCAAAACATATTTTATGTTGAATCGCTATCTCTTAGTGTTGCAAAAGTACAGTATACCGCTATATTACATAGTATTCACATAATATTTATTAAACTACAAATATTGAATTTTGCTCATCCAACTCCATTTCATTCGAAATAAAATGGCTGTGATCTGTTATTTGGACCCCGTGAACTTCGATATTTAAAGTTGCCCAAGGGTGCCACTCTGGCACCTCACATATTATGATTCAGTACATCAAATAGTACTAGAATTAATCATAAAATAATAGTTGTACTCTATTTCAAGGTCAAATGGATCGGCAACCGGACTAATAGTAGTTCTGAGTAATCTCAGCTGGCAACACACAACAACGTTCCTCGATGACCTCACCTACACATTATCAAATATTTAAAGCAGAAGACCGTTAGAAAGAACACTCAACAATTCACACACTTCACTTTGATCTTGACTAGTAGGTCGAGAAGCGATACTATTATAAGACACTTTGAGTAACCAGTTAAAACGTTCCTAGTCTGTAGTAGCGGGAAGTTTATATAAATTGTAATTATTTATATCGGTTGCGGTAAGAAAGAGCACGGTTTCCGTTCGAATTGCCTTCAGGATTACGTTTGAAACGTTACTAGCTACATTTTAAAACGTAAGCACGAGCTTACTTGTTTATATATACTACGTATCGCCAATTCCTTCTCCAAGCTCTGACTTGTGTCTACGTACAGCATTCGTGGAGAGAGATTTCAGAAACATAGTCAAGCGAAAGTGCCCAACGGGCCAATAGAAGTTATCACTCCAAAAACGTACGTGAAAATATGTGACCTACAGACTACGTAGTTTTTCCAATTTACTTAAATCTCCGTAAGTGTTATGTTTTATGTGTTATTTGTGAATGGGATGGGTATATGTTTTCATTTAACCAATTGGCGCACATCAATGAATGCATGTAATAAAAGACAAAATATGGGTTTGATTAAGGGGCAAAACGGCGTAACCAATAAGAAAATAAAAAGGAAACAAAAAGGACTGTGATCTGTGAATATACAAATGAGTTAAATATAGTAAAAAGAAAGTTTTTAGAAAAATAACCATATATTCAAGTTCATGTTAAAGTAATTTGAATTATGTTAGGAAATTGTTTAAAGAAATTAATATTTTATAATAACCTATTATGATTATTTATAAGATAACATTGAATTAAAATCGAGTTTATTACCTTCATCACTTAAAGATTTATTGCAAACTCAATTCCTTTAATTTTTACTTTGATTGGCGTTTAATAAAGAAGGATAGATATGATTTCAGTATGAAGAAACTGTAAAAAATATAAATGTCAATCTAGATTATTAAATCTGAAGCTTGTAACAAAATCAAACAAAACTGTACTCTCCTATATCTTGTAAAATAGGTAGCCCTGTACATATTGTATTACTTAATGTAAGATTTATAATGGTAATTTCCATTATTCAATTTACATAAACAGTTATTTAAAAAAAATAAAAAGGCCTACATCGATTGTATTTTAGTTATAGTTTCAATTTAAAGAATATTGTTTTAATTGTTGTTCAAACCTCCTATAAAGCGATACAATTTATGAATCAAAATGTTTTTATAGCTACGATATACTTTTTTAAATATGTTTAAGTAGGTAATAGGACTAAACAGTGAAATTTATAATATGGTAAATGATCTACACTTTTACTACCCAAACTAAATAAAACTCGTGTTTAAATTTAAGATTAAAATAACTGAAATTTATAAATGTGTCTGTATGATATACAAAAGTGTGAAAAATATTCATATTTCTGCTTCGTTTGTTTGCATACTACTTTCAGGTACACAGTCCATTTTGTCTTTTCCATACGGTAACTTCTTTTTACAATTTTCATAGTAAATATTTAAAAAAAATTAAGGCTTGAAATATTTCATTCTCGTTATAAATAAATAATTAGTTATACGTTTAGAGCCTAAGTCAATCAGTCAGTATCAGCAGATGTACAAATAAAACCATCTAATTCTAAAAGATTCCATCAAATTTTAATGTTTAAAACCTAAAATGTATGCTGCAAGACAGCCCAAATTAAAGTATTTTTGGTTAGTTTAAATGGTGTAACTATTCAAGTTTAAAATTTTCAACTAATACTTCACCAAAATTATACTTATAATATTTTAATGAAACTAAATAATGTCAAATAGGACTTCTAAAGATAGAAAGAACAACAATCCAAGCATTCGAAGTCAACATGTAATTAAATGATTAAGATCACCGTGTTAGTTAGTTCCTTTATGATTTACTGTATATAAACTATGTCAAAGTACTTACGGAAAACTTAATTATGTAAATTTATTATTTAATATCGATTACCTTGTATTAGTATAGTTTAATACTAAGTTTAAAGGTGTTTCAATAGGTATCAAAATAATTCTCTACTCTTTTCTGACATTCAAACATAAAGATGAAACATGATTACAACATATCTAAAATATATTAATGTTTTTCACTTTATGTCTGTAAGGCTAATGAAAATCGAAAAAGAAACTGTATGGATGCTCCATGTAACAGACTAAATGAGCGCTTGTACACAACGCATCACTCCATTAAACTTTGAAAAGTAGGATCGTAGAAGGCGTGCGCGAGTACAAGTCTGTAATTAGAATTATTGTTAACAAATTCAATATAAATTATACATCTGTTGATATCTTGACAATTAATATTAGTAGACTATGTGATGGTTTTAAAGGGAGAAACTTACCTTCATTTATTATTCTCTTAATAGTTGCTTTTGTTCTTTATTAATAAACATTAATTTTTATTAATATGTAATGGGTCAAACACCACTACATTATTTTCTCATACACTGTTTATTTATAAATTAAGTAAATTCGATGTACTTACCTGTTAGATATTTAATTTGGTTAAGCCTTACAAATTATTGTCATATGGAATAGAGAATATTTATGACAAAATAACGTTAATTCTATGCGAACATTACGACTGTGGCAGAGCACCCGGACATCCTTACACCGGTGTTGTAACTACAGTCTGTGAAAGCTATATATTACGTTGGGTGTTTCCTTTATCCATCTGACAACCTTTGGATACTTAGTGGTTTGTATGAATACACAATATAAAACGTGTACATTGTATAAAGTCGTTAACACTATGTCTCGTGTTTTAAAGAATATTAAGAGAATTAAAAACTAAATTCAAAATGAGTTCATTAAAAGAGTTAGATAATGTTAAGTTGGTAATTCTTGTAATGTATAAACCCACAAAAACTTTTTCACCAAGATAATTTAGAAAATACAATAATTATGAAATAGAATCACCAATCAAAGGATAACTTAATTAATTTGGTGTTGCTCGAACATGTATTTTTACTACAGGTATTTACCACAAATATACAAATGTGCATACTGTTGTATAGTATATGAAAAAAGTGAACCAATAGTGTTCGTGGTGAGAAATTATAACAAGCAAAAAATCTCTCAAATGCAAATAATTATTAATATACCAGTTTTTTGCTGAACTTATATAGATCAAACTACCCGATAACACAAAATTATGTTTTATATTTAGAACTGGGTATAAAAAAATTTTTTTTCTATAGGTTTAAATTAAATTATAGACTTGTTGGGCATGTTGGGAGATCGACTTCCAAACTATTTCGCAAGAGAGGC
>JAGFPH010001390.1:261544-271807 GCA_018207615.1 Philaenus spumarius
ATATTTGAGAGTAAAATTACAATTTACCACGTATATAAAAATATACAATTTATTTAGTTACGAAAATATATTTACATCTGATTCTAGATAAAGAGCAAAGATACTTTACTTTATGTGACTTATTCCCCCTTTAAGAGCAATGCAAACATTAAAAAATTCAGTTCGTCATTTTATGATATTTTATAGAAGGTAAGTAAACGTTGATATTTTACTCTCAGACGTTGGCAAACATGTGGACTAATTTGAAAGGTAATTTTTATTATTTATGCAAACCGTTAAAATGTTGTATTCATTTTCTCCAATAATGTTTACGCAAAAATATAATCTACACATAATTACTGAATGGACAAAACGCTATTTTCCTAATTCGTTAGTTGAATCTTTCTAATGAAATAACGTACGCTTTGTTTTAGTTAAAAAATAACAATTAATTACATTTTTTTTCCCATTAACCAATAAAAGAACAAATACCTAATTAAAATAATAAAAGGACAACATATTTTAAACTTCATATTTGGTAATATCAAGTTAGTATGGTAATTCATTCAAATAATAATTAATTGAAGTAAGAGGTGCCTGGGTTTAAATTAATAACTTTATTATGTACTGGTAATTAGGTTAAATCCAGATTCAATAACTAATATAAGATACATATAAGTTAGAAGAGCTAGTGATTTAATAACTGGCACAGTCCTAATTAGATGCATAAATGTTTATAAATTGAGTAAAAACTAAATGTACCAGGATGTAGATGTACTTAAAAACTATAAATAATAACTAGGGGAGACCCCTCCGCACGCCAACCCCCACCATCACCCCCCCAACTCCCTGTTGGAACCCGGTGTGCGCCGATGGGTAGTCAGCAAGGCTCAGTTCTACACTTTAATAAAAACCTAACCTAAAAATTAGAAATACTAATAAGTGCTTTAAAATTTGACATAAACTGTTAATGCAAATATTAGAGACTACAGCTGATTACTGGAACAACAATAAACATCATTTATTTATTTTGGTTCAGTCTAGGCCTAACTTAAAATATATAGATAGTTGTTGCCCGTCGATACTCGGCGGATACAGCTCCATTCGTGGTGAGTGGAGCGCTAGGCAGATGGTGCGAAACATGTATAAAATGTACTTTTAAAATGCTGTTTCCTTCCAATTATTTTTCTCGTACCGTAGCAAAGTTAAAGAAGAAAAAATGGATTCGACAATCAGTGAATTTAACTAATATTTTATACTCATAATCTATTTTTTTGGGATACCAATACAGAGAGGAAAGAAAGGAAAAAAATCATTATCTTGCAAAAAAAAAATACAGTTGCCAACTACCATGAAAAATATTGCAATTTAAAACTGTAGGCCTATTTGTAAAATGTTGTATTTATGTATTTCAGCATAAAGATACAAATGTTATCTTTTAATTGGTTTTTATTTCATATTGATTATAAAATGATTGATAAATTATTAATATTATAATAAAGAAATTAATACTCGAATATATTTATGTGTTATACGAAGATGTACGTATGTTTCCGAAGTTAAACGAATGGGTATCTTCCATAAATTTTTATATATGAATAAATTCATTCTTGATAAAAGGTTGTATTTATATTCACTTTATAACCTCAAAGCAAATCTTGTAACGTATTTTAGCCTACCTTAATTTTAAAACTCATATTAAAAAAAATCAACTTCAGAAGAATTACATGATTGATGAATTGTAATTGTTACAATACCCCAAAATACAATATACGGTAGGTTTTGTACAGATGATGAGTGAAATCAGCTGATATATTATATGTCAAAATCAGCTGTTCTTCTGTTGTTAGACAAAATACCTTGTTTCTTTACAATCAGCTGGTTAAAGAACTGTAAAATAAAATCATTGCAAAGGTTTGGAAATGTTGATTTTTTAATTTAAAAAATTAAGATGACGTAAAAGTAAATAAAAGCTGTTAATATAGATAAGTTTTGCTTTTATTTGGTATAAACTGAATGTAAATCGGTCCAGTGAAAGTCTCAGACGAACTGTTCTAATGATTGAAAAAGTTTACTTTTTCCCCCATGTTAAATCTCTCTAAGAAAAATATATTTTTCATTTTCGACCCGTTTAAAGTAAATATTTTTAAATACAAAAAAAACCTGCTAATATAGGACCGAAAACCTTTGTTCTGGTAAAACCCTGCCCAGTAGAAGTCTCAGACGAACTGTCCAAATTGTATTTCCTTACGGCTTTAAATATATAGATTATTGTAGGAATGGTTTTGATAAATTTTCAGAATATATTTAACCATTTTTTGAAGGTGTCTTTGTACTTATTTCTACCTAGTTCACTTGCCTTGGAGTACATCACATGCCAAGCTAAAATTTAATCCATAAATTGGAACTGGTGGAGCCCCCAAGACTTTCAAATATTACACATCAAAATAATAATAATAAAGTGAGTAATCTTACATGGTGAAAACAACATAAAATAAAATAAATCTTACAACATAAATTAAAATTTTCATAAACCTCATTGTATTATGTGATAATTGTTATTTAAATAATTATGATGAAATAAAATTTTTTTTAAAGAGAACGAATTTATATTTACAAGTAATGTATTTAAAAATATCTGCTACTGTTCTGAATATCACTATATTATGTAATCCATTAACATTTAATATCAACACATCATGAGTGATTAGATTACTAGCATTTGTTATTTAAACTTCTGTAAACGGATTAATTGATTAAATAACAGAATGTGTGGTGTTCGTGGAGTTGAAAATTGCTTTCCTTGGTGAAAAATGATTTTAAAAGTTGTAAACTCAAGTTCAATCAACTAAAACATTAGAGCTAATAACGATATCAAATCCAATGCCCGAGTGGTCGTCGTAGAAAAGCTCAATAGTTTGACTGATTTATAGTTTACACAGTAAATTTGGTTTCGTTTATGAAGCATGTTTTTTTGATTCGGTGATAGTTAAATATTTTAACAAAAAAATTCCTAATCATAATTACCAGGCAACCAAAATGCACATTTAATTATGAAGGATAAATAAAAAGACTTTGAAGAGATTTATTATTCAATTAATTTTACTTCTGTTTAAAAACGCTCTGTGATTTATTATTCTCTCAGTAAAACAATATTTCAATTATAGTTAAATACAATCATTGTTTTTTCTGATAATTAATTCTTCTTAGAAGAAGTAAAACCAAAGAAATATAAAACAATCATATATTGAAAAAAATATTTCTAATGTAAAATTTAAATGAAAAATTTAAAGTATAGAAACAGTTTATAAATATCACATTGTAAATGTAGTTTCTACACTTATTGATAATTGAATAGTTTTATGTAAAATGGACTTAGAGATTGCCATCGTGTGTCCGGGCAGTAACATAAAGAGGTAAAATTTATTTCATCATCAAATAACAAACAACTAGCTATTGTGTTCATTAGTAATAACATTCATTTGTTTATAACAACAGTTTATGGCAAAATGAAATTATTTACAGTAAACAGTGGTATATTAAAACTGTATAATATTTATTTATTACGCTATAATTTTGTTTAACGTTTTAGCGAAAAACATCTGCTCTTTAAGCTTTACTAGAACCTCATGGAGCTATATTTATGAATAGCTTAAAATAAAAAATAAGATAAAACAACTTAGAAGACTAAGCCATCAACTTTTAAACAACACCTCAGTATCTACAAAATAGCTATCGCGAATGAACTAAATTGAGTTGCAAAATATATTTCCTAAATTACAACTAAACTAAAATCGAGACATACTAATTTGCAACTGAATAACATGGATACAATCTAAACGTAAAGAACAAAATCCATCAAATTTGATCAAGTCATAAGTTAACAAAATAGTTTAAAAAATACAATCGCACTTATACTTCCCAACATATTGAGTTGTGCTAGCCACCTATTTAGTAAAACATACAACTCAGGACGTATTCATCAATAATTAATTAGTAAGTAAAACATGCATTACAAAAAGAATTACAAAATATTCTTGTGGAGAAAAGAACTTTAATGTATTTTTACTTGGTTGTCACAAATGTAAGAAAACCCCAAAATGACCGGTCAAAGTAAAAACGAAATCAATCAGATTTTGTCACTGTTTGTCCCCTATGCTGTAGTAAATATCTAGATTAAAATTTGGAAGGTTTTAAATTCAAATCATTCTCAACATTCAATTTATTCCTGTATGTTATAAAACTAAGTAAAATTGAAAAGGCCAATCTGGTTGTCGAAAAATTCATCAAGGTAGTGTCGCAGCAAGGCTATTATAAAGTATATTCAGGGGGATTATTTTAAGTGGGCTACCATGGTATCTCAGAAACTATAAAAGTTATATCAAACTTTAAATAGGGGACCTTCCCTACTTTTTTCCTTGTTAAAAGTTGTTAAATAGCTTACATGATAACTGTACTACTTTTACACATTTCTTCTCCTACATCGTAAAGCGTACAGAGTATTGTAAGAAACTTCTTTGTAGCATGGCAACAAAATGTTTTGGGACGCAAAAAGGCAGTCAAGATGATTTAATTAGTTATGACTTAAAGCAGGTTTTCATAGTGTCCTCCATCTTTATAAATACATGCTTGCGCTCATAAATACATCTTCTTACACAATACACAGTTATAGTTTCCTCTACTGAATAGAATGTTATAAGGCTTTGAATTTCTCGTTTATTTGAGAAAGGGCTCATGTCCAGGGCAAGAAGAGCCCTTTCTTCACTAAACTTCATGGCCAACAACGACTCTAGACAACGATGATGGCCAACAATAAAGTGTTGTACTTTTTCTTTAAAATTTTATTATTTCATTTAAAAGAAGATTTTGCATGTTTTACTTACTTTTCCCATATTAAGGGGAGTTACCCTTGAAAAATCGATTTTGAGATTTTTATAGCTTGTTTTATCACGTTCAATTTGATATATAACACTATATCGTCACTTAAGATGCAAAACCTTGTAACCCTCAAATACCTTTATTGCGAGGAACAAGCAAAAACTACTACATGTTAACATAAGGAACATTTTCTCAGAATCCATTTGATCAATCACTTTAACTTTTTTTTTTTTTTGAGTAATATTACTGATTTTTTTTTTTTTTTTTGAGTACCTATATCTAACTCAGGATATGTTTTATGACTGTAAAAATTTCAATAAAGAAAAGTTTTTCTGTTTTTTTTAGTAAAAATATATACATACATAAATACCTTAGTACAATTATGCAAAACAGCCCCAGCCGGAGACCAGATATCTAGTCATATCCCGTTAGCTTGGAAGCGAGCCAACCGCCGTTTGCTTTACTTCCACCCTCCTACCCTCAAACCACAGATATGATTAGATATCTGGTCTTCCTAGCCTAGGTTCGAACCCAGCATCTTATGATCAGAAAGACGCTACGTTATCCACTAGACTAAGGCTTCATGAAGGAAAACTGACAAACTAACAAAACTTCAGTTACTTTACTATCGGTATAAATATTCCGTGTAAAGTAAAATATAGTTTATCAGCACCATCTAGGAGCGGTTATAACAAAAATGTACCTTCATCAGCGCCATCTAGGAGTGGTTATAGGAAGTTTGCTTGGTTGTTGTTAAGTTTGAATCTGTATAAATTGTATGTGTGAGAGGTTTATGATGCCTGACATAGAATTTTAGATTTGTTGAGTCTATACAAAACACGTATAAATAAGGAAATAATTATCAGTATGAATGACAATACTAAAATGTAAGTTGCAAGTAAAACGTTTTCCTTATATACCCTGAAAGGGCACATGTCCAGTAATATTTTTTATTTTTTTAGAAGCACCTATTAAAGGTAGATGCTAGAAATTTGTTTAGAATGTGTATTTTGAAGTTAATTATAAGTACAATTTTGATAAAACTTAATAACTGTATTTAGAAGATCTGAAATCATTGTTTTGTGTCTCCTGAAAAATTCAAAAAAGTGGACATAAGCCCTTTTAAAAATAAACGATTCAATTGTGGAAAAGTGTAATGTATTTTTGGAATGCCAACAAGGTACAGTATTTTTAAAAGCTTTGTTTTTAGGATGTTTTAATCGTGATATTAAACAAAACTAAGAGTTTCTGAAAATTTCAGCGCTCCTAGTGGTTAAACGGTTAAGTTTATAAAAACAACACCAAGAATAAAAACGTGTTAAAATTGCATGTAAAATGCGTCATAAAAAGAGGTGTTTCTATAATAAATTTCAAAGTTGACCGAAATATTGAAAAATGGCGGCCATTTAGAAATATTTAACAACTTATTTTTTAATTTCTCAAAAACAAGGAAAGGTTTCCCATTTAAAGTTTGCTGTAAAATTAATACTTTCTGAGATCCCAATGGTGGCCCAATTAAAAAAAAAAATCACTTACAAGAGAAAATGTTTGAGAGGCTGTATTTCATAAACGGTTGGGTTTAGGAAAAAATACAAAAGAGTAAAAATGTCTTAAATTTGTGTCCCCCAAAGGAAATTAAACATAGTTGGTCCCCTTATTGGAAAAATGGTGGAGTTTTTGGAAAATTTAATATCGTATTTTTAATGCAAGGAAAAAGTAGGGAAGCCCCCCAATTTACAGTTTGTTGTAACTTTTATAGTATCTGAGATACCAATGGTGGCCCACTTAAAAAAATCACCCTGTATACTCTATATACTAACTAGCCTTCGTGTCGCTGAGGAACTTTTGATTTGCTGGATACTCTTGCAGATCATTTATCCAGAACAAAACCAATGGTGTTGTTGTAACACCGATTTTAGTGTTTGGTCACATGATAATTAATCTTATTCACTTGATGATATTTTAATTTTTTTTACTACCGTAATCTTTTTCAAAGGAATTCTGATCGCTTGAATTTAACCTTTAACTTTAAGGATGTAGTTTCTAAAATAAATATGTAGAGGTTTAGTGTTTAGTTACTAGATCCTAGTTGGCTTAAAAAATAGAACTGTTTAAAAATATTACTGTTTAAAAAAAGTTGCTGTTTTGAGAAAATGTATGTTTTTAATTAGGCCTATTAACAAAATTTTACATTACATAATTATATAACAAAATAGTACATAATTTTAAATTGCCTGTTGTTTGATCAATTTTGACATAGTTGGTTTCTAGAAAATCATGCAGGACTGGGAATAAGTCGAAAACTTGTTCCACTGAGCTCATTGTTGAAGTTTGAATATCATTGCTTCTACTTTGCCTTGTACAAAAAAATTATGAACGTTCTTCTTGCATTGCTGAGTAAAGTTAAGAACGTTGAGGCTCCGACATATTCTAAAAATATGCCATCCGTTAATCGGTTTTCAACGGTCACACAAGAAACTAAGTAAGAAACTTGAAATATTTCGATAAAAATCTTCTTTCTCAGAAGAACCCTAAGTTCATAGCAGAGTTCGAATAATCTTGACATCACTTCACTTCTCAACAGTCATCGAACTTCGCAGTGGATGGTAATAATTTAGGTGGTTAGTTTAACGTTCTTATCGGCGGTCCAGTACCACGCTGTCATTGGCCCACAAGCGGGTAGATTCCCATGTATTGGGAACAGATGATCAAGTATTATACTGCCCTTAGCAGTCATAAGTCATAGTGAAATTAGTTTGGTGTATATAATTTAAATGTTTTGTAAATGTTGTATTGTTTAAATCGAGACAGTAAGGCTGAGTTGCACCAACCAGGACCAGTTTTGATCTAGGATCAAAGTTGTATTTGATCCAGGATCAACTACTTTAATGGGTTGTTTCTATTGCACCATACCTGGATCAAATAATTGATCCAGGATTAACTGATCTAGGTATTTGATCCAGGTTGATGCAACACAGCCAAATTAAATGCCAGACTCTTATTATTAGGTGCAGCTATACCAAACACAACGTGAGAGAAACATGATAATAATAATTAAGAACGTGTCTTTAATGAAAACATCTGGTTTTTAATTATAAAAAAGTACAATTAAATAAACTAAGTATTATTATATTTAGTAATATTTGCCTGGTATGAAAACCCGTATATGTTTTACTCTATTATACTTAGTTTTTAGAAATGAAAACTAATCTCACGTATTATGTTGTGTTTAATAATGGCAGCAGGTATAGAAGAAATCCACTCCTTGGCCCTCTAGTTCGGTTATGACTTCGACTTATATGTGGTTAGCATTTGGTAATTCCCCAGGCGTAGATCTTACATCAAGTTCGCTATCTTCAGTTTGTCTCAACAAGCTAATTAATTGTACACCAGAACTGCTCCCTGCAATGATCTCTCGTTAATGATAAATGGGATTTACCCACTATCCACCATATTATTTAAAGAGACACCTATAAAATTCCTTAAAGGTAATTTTAAAAACACTCTATAGGGCCACAGCCTGTTTGCCTTGGTTTGCTATTTGGTTGACATTGCATAATTTCTCCTATCATAGTTCCTCAATTTGCAACCAGGAACGTTGATTGTCAGTTTATTTCATTGTGCATCTGAACCCAGGATCTATGGTTATGAGACACGCTATCCTCAAAACCACCAAAAGCACTGAGAGAGACTTCATGAAATTCATTAAATGTAATCAGATCTGCCAATGTTATTTCCAGAATATATATAGTTTTGAAAGTTACAGTACCGTTTGAGTTATGTTTTATAACATAATTTGTTTGGTTTTGACAATAATAAACCATCCATGTAAAGCACCTTATACGTCTTTAAACTATCAGTAGTCATACGAATAAATTATAAACTACAGTATTGTTTTAAAGTCTACCAAAGTTAAGAATTAACTAAATTACAAGTGAAAAAACATAGACCAAGACAATTAGTTGAACCCGGGACCTTTACGTTTCCGTCGTAATGCTCTGCCAACTGACCTACCCCGATCGCTCCAGTTAGCGGTCGATATTATCTCACTTGTATGGTTTCAATGCAATTATTGAATTGACATATTGAATCGCATATCTCGTGTATACGACATTAAAAACAATCTCAACTCTTATTTTGCAGCGTACAGTGGTGTTATTATTCATATTTTATTGTTAACATTTTTTCCGCTTACACACTTCCTCATCAAGGGATATTTAATTAAATTACAATTGAAAAAACATAGACCAAGACCGGGAGTTGAACCCGAGACCTTTACGTTTCTGTCGTAATGATCTGCCAACTGAGCTACCCTGATCGCTCCAAACCATAAAATATTAATAATGACTCCACTGTAAGCTGTAAAATAAGAATTGAGATTGTTTTCAATGTCTTATACACGAGGTATTCAATCTGTTAATTCAATAATTACAGTAAAACCGTACAAGTGAGATAATATCGACCGAAATCTTTAGCGATCAGGGTAGCTCAGTTCGCAAAACATTACGACGGAAACGTAAAGATCCCGGGTTCAACTCCCGGTCTTGGTCTATGTTTTTTCACTTGTAATTTAATTAAATATCCCTTGCTGAGGAAGTGTTTAAGCGGAAAATTAAAAAGAAAAAAGGTAACAACACTAAAATTGACGATACAGTAGGTAGATTGTTTTAAAACATGTGTGCAGGGTGGTATACCAGTTTTCCAAGTATAGATTTTAATCTCATTTTGTATATTTACAATTTAAAAACATATATAATTTAAACATATAGTACATAATATATTTTTATTAAATATGATGTGTTTATTTTTTCACCTTTTGTATCTATTCAATGTGTATCTCTTTGTACAAAAATTATAATTATATTTTAATAACTTCATTAACTTGTAAATACAAAACACGCTTATGAGAAACAAAGTAGTTCATAAAACTGACTTCTTTTGATGGGCCCATAATTAACAATTTAGAGTGGATTTCAAGTCAAGCGAAACGGACTACTGTATGTATTTGAGTTGGCACCATTCTGCTTATTCAACCGGCAATATCTCGGCTCGTAACACATGGTTTGAAAGCAATTCAGGCTTAAAGACTGTTTTTTCAATAGGTACAGTTGTTTATGCACTTTAAATAGTTGGTTTCGAAGCTTAGCAAATATTGTGTTGACTGGAAATCTGAGCTACAGTCGTTATGTTACTTCAAAAAAGTATATAGAGTTGATATAAAAATTCGTTAGTTTCTAGGAAATTCGATAGTTATGCTGCCATAATTTTCCACATTTTTAAGAGGTAACTTATTTTTTAGGAGGTATATGCAGTAAAATCTGCAACATTTCATTTTTTTAAATTTCAAACTCTTATTCAATTAAAACTGTTATGTAAGAAATATTAAAACGCTAGTAAATAAAATAT
>JAGFPH010001390.1:274165-291575 GCA_018207615.1 Philaenus spumarius
AAAATAAATGTATATTAGTTTTATAAATTGTGAGGAAATTAAATAGTAAAACAAATATCTTATATGTTCACCACTCGACATTCGATACGAATTAATTATAAACGAATGAATTGGTGTTATTTTTTTTCTAAATAAATACTTTACCAGAACGACAACCTTTTACCAGACTTAACACACTGGCATCTGCCAGACAAGTAGGACCCAAACCATTAAACAGATTCGACTGAAAATCCCATCTCCATCAGTTTAGCCAATAACAATGGTTAATATACACAGTCAAACGCTTTAAAAAAAATTAACCAGCATTCCGGTGATCCATAGCTTGGCGAATATCCTCTGTAACACAGAAGAGAGCTGAACTCGTACTATGTATGACCCTTTCGAAAACCAAACTGAAAACTACTTGGGGGTTTAATTCCCTTTAAATAGTTACAAACCTGAAAATGAACAATTTTTTCCAGACATTTAGACAAATCAGGTAAAATGCTTATACGTCTGTAGTCCGAAGGAGTTGTCTTGTTTAGTGGCCGAATTATAATATATTTCCATTTAGTGGGAAAAGTTGATAGGTTGAGAGATTTACTAAAAATAGCTTTAATTATAGGTAGTGTGATTGTTAGTGTTTCCTTGATGAAGTTAATTGGAATAGAATCGGACCGTCAACAGCTTTACCCCGAATCAACATCAGGTTTTCAATATCTGTAGCTCATTAACGGCTTTGAAACTAAGTGCATTAATGTCAAATTTAACATTGTAGCCAACGGATTAATAAATGTATACATAAATAAATTACCTTTTTTTCGGTACGTCAACTAATCCTTTAGCCGCCATTTTTAAATGCATAATTGGATATAATCGCTTATTTTTCTTAAGGTAGATCATTGTTAGGTTAAACTTCATGCCAAGTTTGAACTAAATCGTTAAACCGTTCTCTTGATATTAATTATTTAGTAAAAGAAACAAAATGGCGGGTATTTGGAAAATGAAGCGTTTTTCGAAAAAATATTAGTCATCATTTTCTATTTATTTTGACCAATAAAACCATTTACCGAAGTTTTTAACACTAATTTTGTTCCACCCTGTATATATAATTTACAAAAATTTATACATACAAAATTATTTAAGTTTAAAACAGTTTGCTTTTAGCTTCTCTTATAGTTTTCTGATAACGTTACTGATAAGAATTTATTATGAGTAGCATTAAATAATATGAGTAACGCCTTTCTTCAAATAATTATTGTAATTACTGAACTAAAATAATTTCAACTTTTGTATCGTTATCAAAGCTTTGCATATTTAATTTCTGTACAAGCGACGTGAGTTTTTTTGCAAACATAAAATACTGTTACTGACATTTATCTAATATGAGCGAATGAAAATCACACCTTTCTTCGAATAATGATTGTAGCCACTAAACTAAAATCGTTTCAACTTTTTTTATCGTTAACAAAGCTTTGTATAAGTAATTTATATACAGGCATCGTGAGTTTTATTACAAACATAAGAATTTATTTCACTCATGTATTAGGTTCTGTGCAATCACAGTAGAAACATGACAAAGGAATTGAAACAAAACCTACCATTGTGAGAGGATTAAATCACTAACCCCAAAGGGACTATAAATAAATGTTACACCCAGTCAGTATACATACATTGTTGTTAAAAGACTATCCAAGATAAGAAAGTATGCCATTTTGTAAAAGATATTGTATAACTGCGTGGACAACAGTAAATACAACTACAATTTTGTATTCTACTATCTAAATAACGTTTCATCTTTAATTAAAGATATAGTTTTACTTTATTTCAATTCTAATGATATTGTTCTAAAAGTAAAAAAGAAATGCAAAAATATTAAATAATATATTCCTAACAGACACCGTCTTATATTACGTTTAATACAATTGAGTAGTAATGTGATATTTCATTTCTAAAACCTTTTGTTGTTTTACATCAATTTTATTATTTGGCTTTTGTGCTACTACGTTTACTTTGTAATCTTTTAGATTTGTATACTCTAGGCATATTTATTGTTTTATTATTTGCAACATTTTATTAGATTGTGCTTTATTTTATAACTGGATCATATTTTGTATTATACTAGAAATGGTAAAAGATTGACTAATTGCTACTCATAATTTTGTATCCCACAAAATATAAATAAAAAGTGAATAACGTTACTTCAAGTAATGCATTGGTCGTATTCAATTCTTGTGAGGCATTTGCAATCATATATTTACACAGCATTAACTGACGTAACGATATTTAATTTACAATCATTTGCATATTGAATTTTGCATATTAAATTAAAGAAAACTTCTGAACAAACACTCAATAAACAAATTTAATTAAACAGCGTTTACTTTTATCTAATATTTCATTTTTAAATTCGAATAAATTAAAATTCAAAATAATTTTTTTTCTGTACACTTTTTACACTAACGTTCTATTTTCTTAAATTAAAGTGAATAATAAACTGGCATTCGCAAGATACTTGTTCGTGAGAGTGAATCTATTAACAACAGGGAAAATGTGAAGACCTATTAAAATTTATTATAACTTTTTTAATGACAAAACACTAAAATAAACAATGAAACAAACATTTCCTCAAATGTTTGCAGCGACAAATCAAACGGAAATAATCTAATAATAACATTATAATACATAACATTAAATGAGGTCTCTAACAGCTTCGGCCAAAATCCGCTGTTGAACTTTCTATATTAGCCAACTAAAACCTGACTTCATAACTTAGTACTAGTCGTTTCTATCATTGTTCTGTTGTTGTGCAAGTTGTAGTCAGTCGTATAAGTTTACAGTAAGTAGGGACTATACGACATACTTTGTCTTATTGGATTTAATACCAACAAGTTCACACAAATACACAAATAAAACTAATATTATCTAAATTTACTTCTGAAATAATAATAAACTACCCGTTCTTATTCAAAATACGATACTGACATCTTAGGAATTTTCTAGTATCCCCAATGTTAGCCTATTAATAATTGATTAAATGACAATATAGTAGGTTAGTTACATATATAAAATTATACCAAAATGTTATAAAATTGTATTGAAATTGTATTTATATATTGATTGTTAAATGTACCTAAATAAAGATAAAATGTATTTGAAATTACTGTAAATAAGCATTAAGAGATATGCTCTTTTTCGAATTGATATAAAAACTTAAGTTGGCTAAAGTTAAAATCCAACATATCATCTCCTTATAGCATATTATTTGATATTACAATCATTTTGACTAATCACTGGTTATATTAAAGTGAAAAGACATGCTGGGTAGTATATTAAATATTGAAAGTGGTTTGACAGGAAATTGGCCCATAACTCATTTAGTATAACCATACTGCACATCTCTCTGAGTAGACTCTCATTGTTTTATGAATTACTAAGATTATAACATTGCACAACCTAAACGTAGTACTCACTATGCTCATTCAACAATTATTTAAATGAGAGTATTTTTTTCAAAATCTGTTGCACAGTAAATAAAAAAAGAAAAAGAAATTAAGTTAATTTCGAATGATACTTTTAATTAAATACAAAAGCAAGCATTAGTTTTACAGGTCATTATTATACATTTATATAGTTACACATTTTATATTTTGCTTCGATACAAATGTAAGGTATTTATATAACGTTTTTTAGCAGCCATTCACTATTCTAAAGTGAAAGTCTTGCTAACGTGTATTATACATTATTTTCCTAGTAAGTAACACTTAATATATGTCTCCAATTAAATTGTTTTAATGCAGTAACTAAAAAAGAATAACTAAATTTGTTCAATATATTTTTGTGTATTTTTCATTATGTGCATACTCTATTAGTACTATTACATATTTAATAAAACTGTATACTCATCAAGCAGAAAGGAGATTGTGAAATAAAAATTAATATTCGTATGTTATGTGTTAAAGGGAAGTTGATTCAAAATGTTAATCTTAAAAATAATTGCATACAGGAAATATTTCAATTGAAGAAAATGCAAAGTATTAAGTTTGTATTAAGTAATATAATATTGTAAAAATATTTCAATAAATAATATTAATATATAATATACAATTTTACATTTATTAATGACTAGGGGAGACCCCTGCGTGCTCCACACGCCAACCCCCAATGGTACCATCTAAAACATATGTTATGTTTTATTTATAATAAAGGTGTAGTATTAATAATAACCTCAAAACGAAGATGGTAAATATTGTTAAATGTTCAAACCAAATTATTTCTTATATTTTATAACAGCAGTTAATAATGGTTAAAAGAACCAGCAAGGCTAAGGTTTACACTTTAAAACCCTAACCTAAAAGATGGAAATACAAAAATAATTGCTTCAAATTTTGAAATCAGCTGTTAATGGAAATATTAAAGCAGCTATATTATCTGTTATTTTATTCAATTAGTTGCTATGGTAATAAATGTAAATACATGTGTTGATTTATCACTCTAAACCTAACCTAAGATTTTTTTCCGACTAAATTTACAAATATATTGAAATAAAAAAAGATTTTTACCGAAATTAATTATAGCCTATGTTACTCAGGGATAGTGTAGCTTTTTATTAGTAAAACTATTTTTTCAATCAATTCAGTAGAGCCAGAGATTACCCCTTACATACAAACAAACAAACTTTACCTCTTTATAATATTAGTATAGATGTGTAAATCCATCAGTTAGAAATATTTAAATACACTAAAAATTTAAAACTACTGAATTAATATAAAATATACGATGTATCAAGTAAAGCTAAAAAATGTAATATGTTTTTCTATTTAGCTTCCGTAACAGGAATTTTGCTGTATTCAGTTCCTATTCGTTACGTTAAGGATGACCGGTTTTAATCTTCGGGAAAAATCATCTTCAGATCTTTAAAAAAAACTTCTTGGTAATCCGTCTGTGTAAAGTTCATTGAATGTGTATACATTATCACAATAATGTACAGAATAAATATGAACACGTTTAAATATGAATACTTTTTTCTGATGAGAAGTTAATCTCTATGGAAGACATGTTATATACAGAAACTGATGACTGTAAAGGTGCAAACATATTTATGTAAATGTATAAAATTAATAAAATGTGGACATTTGTTAAAATATGTGGTTTTAAGCAATATGTGTAAATAAATTCGTGTGAAAATATTTACTAAAATTTTAATGAGGAATATTGTAGATTTATTGGAAATAACAGACCTATATAGTAAAATTAGCTCAACAAATAGCAATAATATGTGGATATCAGAGGTCATTGAGTAATGAAACTAAACATGCATGGAGGTGTTGTATGTTGAACACATTATCATCTTATAACATCCAGAGTTAATACAAATTAATTATGCCAGAGTTATATTATTTAACCTGAAAAATATCTCTAAAGTACACTGTGCTCCAAAAATAAATTTACTACTTTGTATATTTGTAGTATATTTTTAGCGAAAAGGGGTTTTCATATTAGAATTAGATACTTTGTTTAGGACAAAATTACTACAAAACCACTTCTACAAAGAAATGGAATAGTATATATTAATATTTTATGATTTACGTCCACAATATTTACACTAATTGATTTATTTCGTGAACCTTTTACATTTTACACATAAACAAAGGTTCTGCTTAACAAAACACCTATTCTGCTTAATCTAGGAAACCGTGTACAAATATTGTTTGTTGTTTATAACTGCCACTATATCAATACTGTTACAATGTATTTATATTATTTTTACGCCACTTAGTTATTTAAATTAGTTTAAGTATTACACAATGATTACAAAACAGCCAGAAGCATATCAAACTGCACGTGTTTATTAGAAATTGAAAAAGAAGAAAAACATTGAAGGAAATGCAAAAAACATTTATACTCGTAAATTGTATAAAAAAATGTTTGCAAATAATGAACGAAATGCGTTTGGATTTATGATTGATTCATAAAAAATAAATTATCTAATTACTTTTAATCCAGTAATTGCATTTGTTTAAAGTTTAATTTCATGCAATAACTATTTAAATTTGTTGCATGATAAAATATTTATGTACAATTTATAGTTTATAAATTTACTGCCAGAGCACTAGACGAGTGAAAACATCAGCTGACACATAACTTCTAATACTAATATAATGATGAATCGTTCATATACTCAAAATGTTTGTTTCTATTGTTATGGGCTCTTAAACAAATAAGTAAGGGAATATTTCAAGTTATATCATAATCTTATAAAATATGAATGCAGTTGAGAAGTGTATACCAATGAAATTGTAACAACTCTGTAAATTGCATTATCTACAACACAGTTGTTCTTACAAATAAATCATGTATTATATTCTTCTTTAAAAATATATAATAATTCATATACATCTAAGTATATATTACAGTACCTAAACTAACAATTTTACAATTTACATTTTTTCTGTAAATATTTTTGGTTTTGCTAATCTTTCACTCCGTGCGAAGTTTTAGTGGAAATTGGGTTGATAGATAATTGTCATTTTCTTTAAAACTGCAATATAAAGTTTTTGACAAAAATTCAGATTTTTTGGAAATTTTTCCTATGCTGGGCCTTATTTTCCTAACATTTCTTAATCAAACAAAACAGTTAATTTTGTTGTATGGTATTATTTTTGACATCTTTAAATTAAAATATTTAAAACGTTGGTATAATAATAATAACAATGGTTTATTAAATATTATTATGCAAACATTCCTTACATTACTATAGGCACTCAATACTAACATTTATATTGCTTGTATAATTACCTTGATAAGGCAATTTAAAGACCGTTGCCAGATTTGTAACAGTTTTATTAATGGTAAACTATTTTAATCTGATATAAACTATATAACAAGTTTTATACATATACAAGTACTAATACAATTGTATATTTACATATATACAGCAATACTGCAGACACTCAGAAAATATTTAAGATTTTACCAAAACACTTAATTAATAATCTTCCCCGGATATAATTCTTAATAATTAAATTTTTGCATTAATTTCCATCTATATTGCCATGCTTGTTTTACATATTTCGCAAGGCAATCCATTCCATTAAGATATTGCCCAAAGTCATCCCTGAACAATACAAATCTTCCGAAACAACGTCCTCGTATTGTAGTTAATATAGGACAGCGTGCAACAAAATTGAAAGCGACCTCTTTTTAATTTAAATTGTATAAAAAACTATTGAAATTACAGCCCGGTGCACATGGTGTACAGATACTAGTCTCCCTTGTATTTCATTATCCACTTTAGTGTTGAAATATAAAAAAATAAATATAATACACATAAGTTTTATTACCTAGTTCCAAAGCTAATGTTTTGTAAATAGAATGGCAATGGTTGCTCATCGCACAAACTTGTTTACTGCGACAACGAATATCTTTGGTTACGGCAAACATCTCACGCTTCCACTTCCCTACTTCATATATTCATTTATCAAAAAGCACGGCATGTTTGACTGATAATATTAACCATTTCCTAAACCTAAACAAGTTATTGGCTGTGGCCTCTCTTGCGAAATAGTTTGGAAGTCGATCTCCCAACATGCCCAAAAAGACTATAATTTAATTCAAACCTATAGAAAAACATTTTTTTATACTCAGTTCTAAATATAAAACATAATTTTGTGTTACCGGGTAGTTTGATATATATAAGTTCAGCAAAAAACTGGTATATTAATAATTATTTGCATTTGAGAGATTTTTTGCTTGTTATAATTTCTCACCACGAACACTATTGGTTCACTTTTTTTCATGTACTATACAACAGTATGCACATTTTTATATTTGTGGTAAATACCTGTAGTTACCTGTTCGAGATACATCAAATTAATTAGGTTATCCTTTGATTGGTGATTCTATTTCATAATTATTGTATTTTTCTAAATTATCTTGGTGAAAATGTTTTTGTGGGTTTATACATTACAAGAATTACCAACTTAACATTATCTAACTCTTTTAATGAACTCATTTTGAATTTAGTTTTTAATTCTCTTAATATTCTTTAAAACACTAGACATAGTGTTAAGGACTTTATACAATGTACACGTTTTATATTGTATATTCATACAAACCACTAAGTATCCAAAGGTTGTCAGATGGATAAAGGAAACACCCAACGTAATATATAGCTTTCACAGACTGTAGTTACAACACCGGTGTAAGGATGTCCGGGTGCTCTGCCACAGTCGTAATGCTCGCATAGAATTAACGTTATTTTGTCATAAATATTCTCTATTCCATATGACAAGAATTTGTAAGGCTTAACCAAATTAAATATCTAACAGATAAGTTCATCGAATTTACTTAATTTATAAATAAACAGTGTATGAGAAAATAATGTAGTGTGGCTTGACCCATTACATGTTAATAAAAATTAATGTTTATTAATAAAGAACAGAAGCAATTATTAAGAGAATAATAAATGAAGGTAAGTTTCTCCCTTTAAAACAATCATATAGTCTACTAATATTAATTGTCAAGATATCAACAGATGTGTACTTTATATTTAATTTTTTAACAATAATTCTAATTTCAGACTTGTACTCGCGTACGCCTTCTACGATCCTACTTTTCAAAGTTTAATGGAGTGGTGCGTTGTGTACAAGCGCTTATTTAGTCTGTTACATGGAGCATCCATACAGTTTCTTTTTCGATTTTCATTAGTCTTACGGACATAAAGTGAAAAACATTAATATATTTTAAATATGTTGTAATCATGTTTTATCTTTATGTTTGAATGTCAGAAAAGGATAGGGAATGATTTTAATACCTATTGAAACACCTTTAAACTTAATATTAAACCATACAAATACAAGGTTATCGATATTAAATAATAAATGTACATAATTAAGTTTGCCGTAAGTACTTTGACATAGTTTATATACAGTAAATCATAAAGGAAGTAACTAACACGGTGATCTTAATCATTTAATTACATGTTGACTTCGAATGCTTGGATTGTTGTTCTTTCTATCTTTAGAAGTCCTATTTGACATTATTTAGTTTAATTAAAATATTATAAGTATAATTTTAGTGAAGTATTAGTTGAAAATTTTAAACTTAAATAATTAAACCATTTACACTAACAAAAATTACTTTAATTTGGGCTTTCTTGCAGCATACATTTTAGGTTTTAAACATTAAAATTTGATGGAATCTTTTATAATTAGATGGTTTTATTTGCGCATCTGCTGATACTGACTGATTGACTTAGGTTCTAAACGTATAACTAACTATTTATTTATAACGATACTGAAATACTTCAAGCCTTAATTTTTTTTTTAATATTAACTATGAAAATTATAAAAAGAAGTTACCGTATGGAAAATATAAAATGGACTGTGTACCTGAAGGTAGTATGCAAACAAACGAAGCAGAAATATGAATATTTTTCACACTTTTGTACATCATAGGCTACATTTCGCTTCAATCTACAGACACATTTATAAATTTCAGATATTTTAATCTTAAATTTAAACACGAGTTTTATTTAGTTTTGGTAGTAAAAGTGTAGATTATTTACCATATTATGCATGTTATTGTAGTCCTATTACCTACTTAAACATATTTTAAAAAGTATATCGTAGCTATAAAAACATTTCAATTCAAAAATTGTATCGCTATATAGGAGGTTTAAACAAAAATTAAAACCTTATTCTTTAAATTGAAGCTATAACTAAAATACAAACGATGTACCGGTAGGACTTTTTATTTTTTTAAATAACTGTTTATATAAATTGAATAATGAAAATTACCATTATAAATCTTACATTAAGTAATACAATATCTACAGGGCTACCTATTTTACAAGATATAGGTGAGTATATTTTTTTTTAATTTTGTTACAAGCTTCAGATTTAATAATCTAGATTGACATTTATATTTTCTACAGTTTCTTCATACTGAAATCATATATAACCTTCTTTATTAAACGCCAATCAAATTAAAAATGAAAGGAATTGAGTTTACAATAAATCTTTAAGTGATGAAGGTAATAAACTTGACTTTAATTCAATGTTATCTTATAAATAATCATAATAGGTTATTATAAAATATTAATTTCTGTAAACAATTTCCTAATATAATTCAAATTACTTTAACATGAACTTGAATATATGTTTGTTTTTCTAAAAACTTTCTTTATACTATATTTAACTTGTTTGTATATTCACAGATTACAGTCCTTTTTGTTTCCTTTTTATTTTCTTATTGGTTATGCCGTTTTGCCACTTAATCAAAGCTATATTTTGTATATTATTACATGCATTCATTGATGTGCGCCAATTGGTTAAATGAAAACATATAGACATCCCATTCACAAATAACACATAAAACATAACACAACACTTACGGAGATTTAACATTTAAAAGGTCGCGTCACGGTCTAATCGACCGGAGTTTTCGTATTTTACTTATAAAACCTGAGTGGAGCTTTTAAAATCTTCCACCCCTCCCATACCTTCACACAAACTCTTTCACTACCGGTACTCAGTTATGACACCAGCACTGTTCCCGGATGCTTCAGTTGGCAGACTGTACTGCAATCGTTCTATCAACTGGTCTTTTCCACCGTGCGCGACCCTTCACGTTAGTAATATTTGTGTTTCTGGTGTTCAGAACAATATTCTGTATTACTGTAAAGATGGATATAAATTAATAAGAAAGTCTTTTAAATCTTTGAGGATATAATATGAATATAAATACAACCTTTTATTATAAATATATATTCATTTATACAAATTTAAAGAAGAGATACCCATTCGTTTAACTTCGGAAACATTCGTACATCTTCGTATTCTAGTAAGAACAATAATTTTATAATGCTTAAAAAACAACACAAAATGTAAAAATGTTTATTGAAATACACTGTAAAACTTGATTTGTGTTACAAAATACATGTTAAATAACATTTTACTCAATAAACACACTTTTTTAGAAATGTTTTTTAATTATTTACTAAACCTGGTTGAATTGACCGTGCGCGACTCTTTACGTAACTATTATTGACGCGACCACAGGAGGGTTAAGTAAATTGGAAAAAATACGTAGTCTGTAGCTCACATTTATTTGTCCACGTACGTTTTTGAAGTGATAACTTCTATTGGTCCGTTGGGCGATTTCGCTTGACTATGTTTCTGAAATCTCTCGCCACGTACTTTTTACGTAGACACAAGTCAGAGCTTGGAGAAGGAATTGGTGATACGTAGTATATATAAACAAGTAAGCGCGTGCTTATGTTTTAAAATGTAGCTAGTAACGTTTCAAACATAATCTTGAAGGCAATTCGAACGGAAACCATACTCTTTCTTACCGCGACGGGTATAAATAATTACAATTTATATAAACTTCGCGCTACTACAGACTAGGAACGTTTTCACTAGTTACTCAAAGTGTCTTATAATAGCATCGCTTCTTGACCTACTGGCTAAGATCAAAGTGGGGTATCTGCTGTTATCAGCTCAATGTTAATGCGGGCAACTACGAACTAAATGTTGTGCGTTGTTTGTTGTATATTTTTGTGTATGTGTTGTAATGTCAATGTGTTGTAACAGTTTTTTAATGTTTGACGACCTCATGTGAGTGACTTTTACACCAGAAGATGGACGATTGAATACGTCCGAAACCGCGGTAGTGTTTTTAACACTAGTGGATCACTTGACGGAAAAAACAGGTAATATAAATTAACTTTGTATTAAGATAGTGATTCGGGAACCTTATCCACAATGATATTATTTTATGATTGATTCTAGTACTATTTGATGTACTGAACCATAATGTGTGAGGTGCCAGAGTGGCACCCCTGGGCAACTTTAAATATCGAAGGTTAAAGTTCACGGGGTCCAAATAACAGAACACACCCATTTTATTTCGAATGAAATCGAGTTTGATGAGCGAAATTAAATATTTGTTGATTAATATATATTATGTGAATACTATGTAATATAGCGGTATACTGTACTTTTGCAACAATATAAGATAGCGATTCAACATAAAATCACATATATTATTTCTCAAGGCCATTTTTTTGTCGGTACGCCATAACTTCCTTAATACATCATCAAATTACATGAATGAGGCATCATTTTAAAGCTTTCCTTAACCGCCACACCGGAAAAATATACAAAATACAAATATACAAAAAAAAAAAAAAAAAAAAAGAAATATAAAAAAATCCGAAAGTAAGAGTGATGTAAGATAGTAAGTTGTAGGGATATTTTCCTGACGTTGGCAACACTGATGATAACAATACCCAGCTGGAGAGCTGCCGTTACGCCACTACATTGCTATTTTTAATTAATATACGCACTATACGATACTAAATATACGGTGTGTACTTTAATTAAGTGGGATTCATGTAAGTTAGAATGCGAATGCTTCGCACGGGTCCGCTAGTATGTTTTGAAACGGGTAAAATCTATACTAATATTGTAAAGAGGTAACATTTGTTTGTTTGTATGTAGGGGATCGTCCCTGGATCTACTGAACCGATTGAAAATATAATTTTACTAATAGAAAGGTCCAATATCCCTGAGTAAAATAGGCTATAATTCATTTTGATAAACACATTTTTTATTTCAATATTTGTAAATTTAGTCTGAAAAATCTTAGGTTAGGCCAAGGCTGCTGAACTAACACATGTATTTACGTTTATTACCATAGCAACCAATTAAATAAAATAACAGATAAAACAGCTGATTGCTCTAATATTTCCATTAAGAGCTTATTTCAAACTTTGAAGCAATTATTTGTATTATATGCTTCAAGGTTCAAGCCAATTTTCTCATTTGGCGACCGGACTATAGCCCACAGGCTGTTTTCTCGTCGTAACTTCGAGTATATTGTACATCGGTGAGTGTTTTAACGGTTTTTATTTGGCCATTTAAATACTTTTATAGCCCAACCACTTAGAAAAGAACCTGCGCAGAACCGTGATCTCGAGAGTGGCTTGCGCACGGATGCATTGGCAATGGCGGGGAGGGGATTGGAGCGATGGAGGGGATTAGTCGCTGCCTGGTCGTTGGTTCCATCGTATCTTTGAAGTAAACGTTTGTGTCAGTCCGAGTCCGTGCTAATCGCTATTTACACACTTTAGTTGTATCTAGTCTTGTGAATGTCATGTCTTCTTCGTCAAAATCGGCTTGTACTTCGGGTCGTCCGTTACGTGGCCAGGCTCGTGAATTAGTGTTTAATGTTTACACTCATCTGAAGGAGCAAAAAGAACAATTTAAATTAAAATACAATGTTTTTGAAGCTACAAGTAATGCTACAGGTGTTTCGGAGTCTCTGGTCAAGAAAATTGCGGCTGAAGGAAAACAATCTCTCGCAAAAGGCAGTTTGACGTTCTCCACTCCTCAAGGGAAAAAACGTTCTCGAAATAAAAAAATATTTGTTGACGATTTCACGCAATGTGTAATTAGAAGAAAAATACACGAGTTCTATGTAATGAAAAAAACTCCTCCTACATTGGCCAAATTACAAAGTGTGTTGGAAGAAGAAAATATTTTAAAATGTGGGAAAGAGTTTTTAAGAAAGCTTTTGATTAAAATGGGGTTTAAATGGATGAAAACTCAAACAAAAAGGAAATTATTAATAGAACAACCTCATATAGCAAGCTGGCGGACAAACTATTTACGTAACATCCGAAAACTAAGGAATGACAAGAAAAATATAGTATTTATGTTGATAAGACATACGTAAATAAAAGCCACACAACACCAATGTGCTGGCAATCGAAGGATGAAGTCGGCTTTACTAAGGAAATTGGTAAAGGTCCTAGATTGATTGTTATTCATGCCGGCGGTGAAGCAGGATTTGTTCCGAACGCCTTACGAATATGGGACAGTAGGAAAAAACCTACGAAAAAAAAACACAAATGCGACGGAAGATTACCATGATGATATGGATTATAATAACTTTTCCAAATGGGTAATTCAGTGCTTAATTCCGAACATACCGAATAACACCGTAGTCGTTTTGGATAACGCGAGTTACCATAACAAACAAGACGACAAGAAGCCAAATAGTTCATGTTTAAAGTCCGATATACAACAGTGGCTTTCCCGGCATAACATTACATACACCCCTTCAATGACAAAACCTGAACTTTTAATGTGTGTTAAATCTGCTCAAGTGCCACAGACATTCTCAATTGACCAAATAATTACTGGTGCTGGACACACGGTAATTCGTCTCCCCCCCTACCATGCGGATTTAAACCCAATTGAGTTAGTGTGGGGAGATGTCAAGGGAAGAGTCGCTGAAAAAAAAGTCAGAATCGTTGAAAGAAAAACAGGAGCTATGTTGTAAATTATTCAGCGAATTTACAGTAGAAAAATGGCGAAAATGTTGCGGCGAACATGTGTATAACATTGAAGAAGAGTATAGGAAGAAAGATGCCATAATTGATCAAACAATAGATAGCTTTATTATTTCTGTTAACAACGAATCATCTGACTCCGAGGAATGTAACGGTAGTGAAAAAAATGACAGTGAAAGTGATTGTGTCGACAGTGAACTTGAGGGCGCTTCAGTTTTACCATTCGAGCAGTACTGAATTTGGTGAGTTTTTGTATGTTAAGTTAAGAATTTATTACACTTTTACTATTATAAGTTGCGTGTTACTATATTTTATCTCATCTAAATACACTGGAAATACTTAAACATTTTTTAGAAATAGAATTCATTTAAATTTTATTATACCTACCAAATAAAACACATAAATTAAAATTATAAACACAGTAAATGTCTAACTGTGTGTCTTACTTTTCCATGAGATTATAAAATAGAATGTTTGTACAAACACGCGGCCGCTCTCCCAGTCACCAAGGAGGGGATAGAAACAGGGAAGGCGGGAAGTCCGGCTTCTCCTAACACAGTTCCAAGGTCTCTAGCTTTCTAGAGACCTTGCCACAGTTCCACCTGCGCGAGACGTAACTGCTGCAAGGTTTTTTTCTAAGTGGTCGGACTATAGTATCATTTGAATAAATTAACAGTTATTTGAATAAGTCCGAAATATAACTTAAAATCACTGTCTTATTTTTGTATTGTATTAAAATTTCCTTTATAAATATTTCGTCGCCTCTTTTCAAGTGATTTACTATATACCAGATGTTTACTCGTAATATTTCCTGTACCGGGACTAAACAAAAATAACCCACCGGAAACGTTTTGAAATATTAACTTCTAAAATCCCTATGTTATGTATCTTTGGCGAGTTTAAGGGTGCAGATAATATGCTTACTTTTATAAGAAAAGTACACATGTATATGTATTTACTTTTGTACATGTATAGGCCCTGTAGCACATATACAATTTTAGAGACACATAATATTAAAGTAAATACATTAGTAAATACTTGCAAAATGTCTGTTATTTATTCAATAGCGTATATCAGAAATATAAACTCTCGGTAAAAGACTATAAACCCAAACAAATTGTATTTATTATTTTATCAAAAATGACTTTTCTTATACAAAAACAATTAAACACAAGCAAGGTTATCAAGAGAACACAACACATACGCTAAATATCCGTGCGACCCGTGTTCAGGTAGGCCTACCTATGTTTCAATATTTTCCTCTTTCGGGACGCCTTTCGACCTTTTATTTGTGACGGCGCGGCGTTTGTCAGAACATACGCCATTGTTTGTAGGTACATATTACAGGTTATGCTCTCATTTGGGATACTAATTTTGTAATTAATTAATCGTGAAATTAATTGAATTATTAGATAAGTATTAATCACTAAATGTGATTAACATCAAAGGCGTGCCGCGAGGCTGACAAAAGGGTGTCTGGTGCTTCCGAGTTGTCCCATTTCGATTCAGAGATGAGGGGCAATGTGGAAGTGGGAGACTTTACTGTAGTTGGCTCGCATAGTCGAAACGCTATGTAGTGTGGGAATATCTTGAGGGTTTTCAATTGGCGGACGTAAAATTCTGTTGAATGAGTGTGATTGAGGGTGTGGATGGTCCAGTGCAACGTTAAAACAAAACAAAAAATAATAATAAAAAGCATTACCGGAATGGCACCAGTAAACCCCTGCTATATACATGTTAGATTCGTTAATATAGAAAGTCGGTAAGTAGATTGACAGTTACACTTATATTTATTATTAAGTGATGATTTTTCCATAACTTTTTTCAATAGGAATTTATAACCTTTGATTACGCATTTTTAAATCTGATAGGCAGAAAAGAAATCATATTATTTTTTGAAAAATTAACACTTTATAATATAATTAACAATGAAATAATTCACATTTTTTTAAATTGTTTAAGTTTATGCAATTTCTTATAAACTTTAGGAAATTTAGAAACAAATTACATTTTTTTTAGTCAAAGCTAAAGACTTTACTCTATTTTGAATTAAACAAATGGAATATGGTCAATTTTCACATTGATTATTTATAATTTGATATAACTAGATTATACACACTCTTAAAATGGAATAAAAAAGTGTAATGTATAACGTGAGAAAATATATTAAATATAATGTTCTGCGGATTTATTGATAACTGAAAATGTAATTAAATTACTTACTTACAATTTTTAGGAGTTAATATTAATTTGTTATTTGAATAATTAACTATGCAATTTCAAAATATGATATAATATTTTTTGACAATACATTGACTTGTGTAATTTGTGGACCCTTATTTCCTTTAATATTAATACTGATAAAAATATAAATCGGTCAAAGAAGTTATCACTTCTAATGTGTGGGCTTAAGCACACCAAATTTTTACTTATACTTACTTTATTAATTTATAATATCAGTTGTAACCTTTACTATTAGTCTTTATATAAATTGCAAGATCTTATACGAAAATGATCTATTTTTCGGTCAACAGTCTGAAATATAAATTGAATTACAGATAACGTAAATCCTTTCTTAGCCCAGTCGGTATAGGTTACAACTACCAGTAATTAGCAATACGACTGAATTTTTTTTTATAAGTACATTAAAGTATGTAGATTAACATAAAAAAAAGTTTACCAGTCTATCGATTTCCCAAAGTCGAAAAAAAAATCGATTATCATTTTTTTTCTTTTCGATTATCCTTAATATTTCGAGCTGGGATGAAGATAGAGGAAAATAAAAAATACCAACGTGTAGGGGAGGTATTTGTCGACAAAAAAGGTCATATGTATTTATTTCGTCCGAGCAATGGTTTGTCTGGAAAAAATTCGATAATGCAGGTATGTATTTTGCAGCAGGTGAAATCACTAAAAGGGGACATCTTATTCATATATGAAACGTTGGCTCATTCTAAATTGGCCGAATTTTAATATATCGAATTGAAACTTGGTATGTGAGTTAAAATATATATTTTAAACATTTATGCTGAGTCTCAGCTTGTTATCTTGAAAATGACCCGATCTAGG
>JAGFPH010001391.1:2900-53779 GCA_018207615.1 Philaenus spumarius
ATCTATATATATAAAAATGAATTGCTGTTCGTTAGTCTCGCTAAAACTCGAGAACGGCTGGACCGATTTGGCTAATTTTGGTCTTAAAATGTTTGCAGTAGTTCATAGAAGGTTTATACGTAAAGAAAAATTTGAAAAGTTTCCCGAAAAAGTTTCAAATTTGGAAGAAACTCAACCGCCTTTACTGTATGAACTCAAAACCATAGCTTACAAAAACAGCTGTTCGTATAAAAGCTTAGCAACACGTTATGTTTGTTTACAATCATTACCATAGCAACATTACTTAGCAAATTTATCTTCTCTTATATAAAATGCAATGTCCTGACTGATGATCAACGCAGAGCCGATTCTATTAAAGCTAGAGACTTGAAATTTGGAAGGTACATCCGTCCAATAATTTAGAGGCGTACTAAGAAAGGATTTTGCAAAATTTTGAATTTAAAGGGTAGAAAATGCGAAAATTCATCCCTCCCATAAGCAGCCATATAACAGATGAAACAGCTGATTCGTATTTATTAATGTGTTATTCTGGTTACTATGGTGATTATTCCAAACTCTTTCAAAAAAAGTGTGTTGATTTTATAATAACTAGTGGACATGGCAATGCTTCGCTATTGCTTGGTTTACCTAACCTAAAATTATATTCAGTTTTTGATCCAAATCAGTTGTTGATCAAAATCAGCTGTTGATCAAAATCAGCTGTTTTAAGCTTTTCATACGAACAGCTGTTTTTGTGCCCCTGATAAAATCAAAAGAAATCTTTCTTCTTCTTCCTTAAGATTGACCTTCCATAAGAATAACATGGGAACTTTAAAAGCCACTGGGGCAGAGCCCAAGGGACTTATTCAAAAATGTAAGGCCAGTTTGCAAATCTACGCGACACGCTCTTTCCAATGAGACGTCAATGGATAAAATCGGTTAAGAAATGGCGGAGGAGTTCAACCGACAAAGTTTCATGTAGCGTATTAATTATATAGATAGGCCTAACCTAAAATTGTGTTAAACCTTTGGTCCAAATAAGCTGTTTTATTTATAATGTGTAACAATAATATAATGTTAAATTGTAATATTAGATGTTTTAATTATTATATTTCATAGGTTTTAAAGACCTAACCTAAAATTGTATTAAACTTTTGATTCAAATCAGTTGTTTTATTAATTATGTGTAACAATCATTAGGCCTATGTTGAATTACACGGGATACGAATTACAGGCTTTCAAAGTTTCAAATTAAGCAATAGCGAAGCATTGCCGGGTCCACTAGTTACAACTAATTAATTATGAGTCTGTTCGTTAGTCTCGCTAAAACTCGAGAACGGCTGGACCGATTTGGCTATTTTTGGTCTTAAAATGTTTTTAGTAGTTCATAGAAGGTTTATACGTAAAGAAAAGTTTGAAAAGTTTCCCGAAAAAGTTTCAAATTTGGAAGAAACTGAACAGCATTTATTGTATGAACTCAAAACCATAGCTCACAAAAACAGCTGTTCCTATAAAAAGCTTATGTTTGTTTACATGTATTACCATAGCAAAATTACTTAGCAAATTTATAATCACTTTAATACGTTTCAAAACCAACAGCTTTTTAAGGTTAGATTGAAAAACTATAAACAACCACAAATAAAAATGCTTACAGAATTATTGAACTCAAACATTGGTTATTAAATATCTATATAGGCCTACTTAGAGATATGCTGCTTAAAATATCGTTTATATAAAATATATCATAACTATGAAGTTTTTAATACTTTTCAAAACATATTTTCGCTATCAATAATAATAATAACAAACAAATTATTTGACACCATGCATAACCATAAACATACACGAGTTTAAACATATTTTATTGAAAATTAAACAAACCATCTGAATTAAACTAAATGCCATTAAAATATCACATTCGTAGCTTTATTTTGATATATACTGTATATTGTATATTTAAATACTAAACAATATATATCTTATACTAATTACGCCTATACATTTAAAATTACAAACTTTATTTGAACCAGTTTGTTACATACTAAATTAACGCGGATGTTACAAAGTGATTCAAATATCTTTTCTACTACCCCCAGCTAATTTAAACCCTCGCTAAGAAAGGGTTAAAAGAAATTCGAAATTTTAGGGTGGTTTGGGGAGGGGGTGTCAAAGTTACTAAAAATCCCTATAAGAACGAATTGGAATGAAATTTGGTACGTAGCTTCCTCTAAGGCCGTAGGTGCTCGCAACATTGTCAATGAAATTAAGTGAAAGTCAAACTTAGTAAAAACTATAAATTAAAACGATATATTTAAAGCTTTTTCATGTTAGATAGTAGTTTACAGGAATACAATTTTCAGTGCTTTCCTAAATAGCGTAGACTTTTTTTCATGACCACAGTAGGATACGCACAGGTATTCAACGAACACTTACAAAGAATTACAATTACGTCAAATAGACTGAAAATACCAACAACCACTGGCAACGCCGTACGGGTCAGCTAGTAGTAAATAAAAGCGCAATGATAATCTAAATTGAATAAACGATGAACGCATTCTAAACATAACCTCAAGCACCTACTAATATAACTTATCACGTAACACACGATATTGAATATGTTTGGTCCCACTCATAGCCATACAGCATTGTCGGTGTTCCAGTAAAAGTGAAACAGATATAGTTGAATCGAGAGAAAATATGCGGTGTGGCTCTCTCTTCTTAACTTTGTATTTCAAGCAAGCACTCTGCTTTTCAATACAATTCTTAGATTGTAACCAGATCTTATTTTGTACATTTGTAAATGATTTAAAATGGCCTAACGGACTCAATGAAATCAAAATCAATCATATAATTAAATACATTTTACATAACTAAGTTCAACCCTAAACTAACATTTGATGGAATTGAAAAATATTTCAAAACAGAAGGGAGTATAAATAAAATATTGTTACATTATTAAACATGGTTTAATCAAAATAAACAAACTATTTCATTATTTATTTATTTTCCTCCCCATTCTTAATTCCATGAAATCATAGCAAGAACGTTAATATATTTTTATAGATATTTATAAAACACAAAAAAGTTATATTATATTTTCTGCTCCCCACTCACCACCTATAAATAATGACTTTTGATATGTCCATTATTAGACCTCCCCAAACATAACAAGAAGTTTCAAATCTTTGGGATTTCAATTGAACCTTGCTAAAACATCCTGTTAAGGTCTGTAGAAAGTTTATATTATTTACAATAGCCGGAAAGATCAAAGATGAGACGACCAAATACTGGAGTCGCAGGCAACTATTTTATGAAGGGTCTTAGAAAAGGGTCGGTAGTAATAAACCACCATCAGTAAAATAAAACTGTCTGCGAATATTGACACGTACTATGAACTATCGCTTTACTTCTTTCTGCAATATACTCCTAAATATTTCGGTAAAAATCTAAGAAATCCTGTGTTCCTTTAAACATTGCTGCTTTAGAGTTATAATATTTGCCTCATATTTTAGTTAATATTGTAGTCCAGTAAAATGATGTTCAAAAATGGCTAAAATTGAAAAGTTATGGTGTAATTGTTTATAATGGTGCGGAACACGAATCTGAAGTTATCCAACAAAAATTTGTTCGGAAAATTATGAAGAACCATTAAAAAACAACTAAAAATCACGTGCTTTTGTTTTGTTTTTGGCGTATAACCCACAATGTAAGCAATTTACGTAAACTGTGAAGCTATATTAAAATAAAGACAAGAAAATGGCCTACAATTTATGTTCTTATTGTAGTTTTTTACAACATATACAGTAGTTTCCCCTCAAATTAGATTTAAAAATCGGTAATTTTGTGAACATTGCAAAAATTATATTTTTTGTTTAGCCTTCTCCTTAATAAACACTAAAAGTAAGTATTTTACTATAAAAGTTATAGTATACAATGAAAAAGCAGATACAATTCTTTTCAACTTATAAGTAAGTAATTTGTTTTAATAGTTATTTAACAAATTATAAATAAATACACATTGAAAATAACAAATATTTTACAAACTGTAGACTATACACTAAATTACACTAAATAAACTTCTTCAAGCCAAGGAAGTTTTCACTATTTGAGGATTTTTCATTGACCTGCCATCTTGTATAATGACTCTGTAAGTAAACCATTTGTGCTAAAATAGCATTCCAATTTCTTCATTAACTTTTTAGTTTACTAAGTGGGGTGCTTACATTTAGATATACATAGCATGCATATATATTATTAACTGAAATGTTGTTATTAGCTACTCGTGAATGGTAAAAGGGTTGTCCTTTACTATAGTTGAACCATCGCCAGCGGGAATAGATTTTAAAAAACAAACCCAAACACTTCGGCATTCATTTCCTCGTGATAGTCGGTAGTTTTTTTAGACTGGAATATCAGTCTAAAATATCAGTGCAATACCAGTGGTGGCGAATTGAGTCGTTTTCCTTTTCCTAGAGGAGCATGTGTACTGAACAGTTTATGCTTACCATTCCATTTATACTTTGTATTTCATTAAAAATTTTAACGAATTAAAAAGCAATATTAATGCACTAATTATTTTTTACAATTTATAAGATTGTAGAAGTAGAAAAAAAGTTTTTTTATTGTGGTGTAATTTTGCATATTTCCTACGCATTTGTTGAGGTTTTTAACACACGGGCCTTGAATGGTGTTGTTTACCAAGTTACGAAGTATTTGTAATCATTATTCCCACTATTTTAACCCCTTGGTAAAAATAAATGTAGTGGTGGAAAATGTATTATTTAAAAACAATATTGTTTTTTTTAAACAAAACACGTCGTGTTTGGTATCATTCTTTCCGATCATTCTAACAATTGGATGAAGGATAGTAGTTAAGTTAAAGATAATGACAGCAACTGTTTATTTACTGTGTTTGTGTAAGATGCAGGGTCGAACAAACCAATTACTACACATAACTTAACTATTATCCTTCATCCGATTGTTTTAACAGTTACACCATCCGATATTGAATCAAAAGGGCTACAAAAAAGGTATCTTGACATTTCTTGTTAAAAAGTACGGTGTTTTAGTAATTTAGGTTTGAATTTTTCAAACAACGGCCATTTTGAAACTCATGATTGGATTTAACCGCTTATTTTTCTTGAGATATATCATTGTTAGGTTACACGTCATGCCAAGGTTGAACGAAAAACGGGGTTGAAAATGTTTGAAAAACAACCCCCTTTTTGGCAAAAAACCCCCCAAAAAATCAGTTATTATTTTTTTATAAAAAAACGGCTCTAACAATTTTGATCAAATTTGGCTTACTTGTAGCCCTTAATGTAGGTACCCTACCATATGCACAAAACCGTATCTTTCTAAAAATTCTTGTTTAGCTAATTTTTTGTTGTGGAATTATTGAAACAACTAAAACATTGAAAAAATTTTATTTTGAGGTTTTTTCGCTAATATTTTGTAAATCGTTCGCTATACTTTCAATGGAAAAGTTGTAGTAAATTAAAAACCCTTTAAAATGATACTTTGTATAGATTTACTTTTGGCCCAGAAACAATGATTTCTGAGAAAGTTTGTTAGTTGTTGAGTATTAGATTTACTTATATTTCAAATCAATATATTTGGAACAATCAACATTTTTTTTATCACATTAGTCATTTAATTTTCAAGCCCATGCAAAAAGCATACTCGAAAAGCTTTTTATAATATTTCCCACAAATTAAAATTACAATTATTGTGTTATCATTATGTAAGCTTACACAAAGGGGAGCGCACCATCGTTTGGACACCGTAGTTTGCACACTATTACTGTTTCATAGACGTTTGTATCTTTAACAGATTTTCTGTCAAATATGAAAATAATTCATATAATAATAAATAAACAAAATAATAAAATAATGTTCACTGGTTTGTTTGAACATTTTAGGTGAAATAAAACATTTGTATTAATAGCAACATTTAAAAAATCTCTTATATTATTTTGAGAATATCTTAAAAACGACATATCTCAAAATTTTTAATAAATTATACCGATACTGTAATTTAGAACTGTTGGCCCAAATTTGTGACTGAATGCTAAGACCCATTAAGGCTCGGCTCCCTACATCCACAACGGCGAAGTTGGATATCAATTTCAATGTTAAATAACCAAAATAACCTTCACTATTAAGCATATTTTTGTGTTGTTTTTGTCAAAAAACGAAATCTGTATTTTTTTTCTTAAAGTAAAATAGATTGTGGGTGTTGTTGCTAAGATTTTTTACAATATCTCTTTTTGCAACTGAGTAAAAAATTTATAAAGTTTACTATATATTTCACTATTTATATCATACGTTATGAAAACAATAAATCGGGTTTTGAAAATGTATTTAGCAATCAACACCCGGATATGATAGTACTTCAAAATTAACAAAATTTTAAACTTTATACCACGAATTAACAGAAAAAAATTACTTATTCTGTAGCATTGCTGTTATGGCAATCAGATTCAATATGGCGGACAGGGTAGCGCCCCCTTAAGTTTAAAAATCGGGAATCCTGTACAAAATACATATAAAACGATACCACACAAGGTATTTTCAAAATCGTGACACCAAATAGCTAAGTGTGACGTATCAGGTCTGTAGTTATAATATAAATGATATTAAAGTAAATTAACTTTATTAGATATGAGTATGAGTGTACACTTTATTGGAATGTGCTGAATTGCTAGGTGACGTGGTGAATCCAAGCCACGCTTGCTAAAGACAAAGGGCAGTCTGGGTAGGGATGTTGGACCGGTAGCACACGTATAGCAGACAATAATAATTGTAGAACAAATAAGTTAGGTGTTGAATAAATTCGTAATTTAAAGAATTGTGTTTCGGTTTAATAAATAATACCACCGCACCGCCGCCTAGTTACATACGATCCTTTCTCTATAAAACTATTGTTTTCTTAGCCAAAACAAATAAAACGATAATGTAATAGGTATCATTAAGGGTTATGCAATTTTTACTGACAAAATCATTCTTCCCGTACCCACAAACATATAAAACGATATCTCAGAAGGTTCAAAATATTGGCTGAAAGTTATGACCCATTCGCGCTACGAAAATTTCTTTATTAAAATCTGATTTCTCGTATCTAAATACATATCAAACCATACCCCAAGCAATAATTTCAAAATATTTCCAAAAAATAGTGCTCCCAAAGCGCTACGAATCTTTAATTGCTAAAATCTGGTTTATCGTACCCAAAAACATATAAAATGATACCCCACACGGTATTTTCAAAATGTTTACCCAAAAATCATGATCCCGAAGCGCTACTACCTTTTCCCCGTCACAACCAGGTTCTTCATACCTAAAAACATATACAACAATATCCTACACGGTATTTTCAAAATTTGTTTTCCAAAATCGTGACCCTGAAGGGATACGACCCTTTCCTTAACAAAATCGGTTTACGCGGACCCAAAAACATATTAAACGATACCACACAAGGTATTTTCAAAATGTTGGTTCAAATTTGTAACCCTTTCGATCTACGACTATTTATTTATCGAAATCTGATTTCTGGTACCAAAAAACCCACTAAACCTTACCCCACACGATATTTTCAAAATGTTACCATTAAATAGTGACCCCGAAACGATACGACTCTTTAACTGTCAAAATCTGTTTTATCGTACCCAAAAGCATATAAAACGATATCTCACACTTTATTTTCAAAATTTCGACTCCAAAATCGGGACCCTTAAGCGCTACGACCCTATAACTGTCAAAATCGGGTTTCCCGTACCAGAAATCTTATAAAACGATACCCCACACGGTATCCTCTTTCTTTACTCCGATTGTAGCTCATTTCTCGACACCTGTGAGCATATTTATTTAAAATTTTGGTACACCTAATGCCCGCGAATCATACAAATGCACTTTCATTATATTTTTAAAACGTTACACTGAGTAACTGCTCAATCCAAGGAAACAGTGTAAAAAATTCTTTCGAAATCTCATAGTCATAGGTAATACAATACTATATTGTAGTAATTTCAGGGCCGAGTATATATATCATGACGTATATTTAAGTTGTAAACAATACACTAAGTAAATCCAAACAGTTTAACACATTTTTCTTTGAAATCGCATAGTTAGAAGTTGTAATTTAAGTGCTGGAATTGTATATTACTTTGACCAACTTGAGTAAGATTTCTAAAGATATATAGTAGAGCCGTATATAAATAATATACTTTTCTAAGGTGTCTTAAGTTGGTTTTGTCCAACTTAAGACGCATTGATCAACTAGAGGTTTCTGAGCCACATGAGTTGTAATATTTTCCGCGCCAGATCAACTTCGATCTCAGAAACAGAACTATATATATATATACATATATATATATGAATTTTAATGACACCCCAAAACGTGTTCTGGGGACCATGATCGGTGCTCATTTGCTACTCCCGACCTTGGGTCTCACCATAAGGGCCACTGCAATAGCTCATTTTTCCTATGGAAATTCGCTAATAATTAATACTAATCACGGCACAAGACACAGTAGAGGAGGCAGTCGGCTCATAATGTACGGTTATACCTCAGTCGTCAGCCCGTCATGAAGACCGTACTCACCGAGCACGCACTCACTTTGAAGTACCGACAACTCTGAGAGCATGCGGATCCATTCGGCTCACTCTGTACACATCTGAGCAAAACAGGACGAACGCATGCTCATACTGTAGATATATTTTAAATCATAGCATCATTATTCTTTCTTATCAACGTAATGGCCGATTTAGATTTTTAAATAGTTTTGACTTTTGATTGTGGAAAGCTTAAAGTAGGTCTGCATTCTTCGATTAATAACTTCACTATTGAAATACGTATTTGGTTCTAGGGATGTTTAATATGATACACGAGTTTTTCTAATGTCTATGCATATTGCATGCAGCTCTTGTACATTTAAGTTTCTATTAAGATAGTAAAACTTTCTTCTAAATAAAATACATTAATTTTGATTTAAATTTGTATCTACATTTCCCATTTAAACATTGTATACAGTAATTTGTGAATTTGAAAAACTTGATTTTTCGATCTTACCGTGCCACAGCTGATTTTGAATGTAAGCCTTGATGGGAAATCATTGATAGTATATTAGTCGTTTTTAAACTGGGAAATCGGACCTAATGTCGTTTTTCGAAGCCGCGTTAGTTGCTATTTTCTTATAGTAACGTAAACTCACATTTACATTTTGCATACTTTTCTGGTTTATGATTATTAAGAAATATGATTTTAAAACTAAAGCCTTAAAGCGTGTGGGTGTTGAAAGAAATTCAAAATAAAAGGTGTCATGAGATTAGGCTTTTAAATTTGTTTATTTTAATATCGAATATCTCGTTTAAAATGTTAGGATACTGTTGCATTATTTTGGAGCCAAACCTACCACAAATAGTTAAGTAGCCTACATTTTTAACAAACCAGAGTAAATGTAAATTGGTTAGTGTTAAAATTATACTAATAATAAAATAAGAATTGTAAATTTTGTGATTTGAAGGATATTATGTTCAGAACAGTTTCTCATATTGTATATTTGAATATACATATCAAATAAACTATGTCATATTGTCAATCAACCAGTTCATTCTAGTTATGAGGTAATTGATTGATGTGTGCTGTTATACCATTTTACATCTAAAATCCAACCACAGGATATGTTCTAATATACATGACGTCAGAACCACTTAAGGAACGATATTGTTAAGGTCTAAAGACAGCCGATTGTTTGATTTTTGTTCAGCTATGAAGAAGCAGGTGAGTGATAAATAAGAAAAACAATAAATTATAATATTAAAATTAATATATCAATTTAAACAGTTATTATTGTGGAATATGGTTTGGTTTGAAAAGTTGTTGTATGCATTGCGTTGATTAAGAAGACTAAATATTTTGAATTTCTAAGTTTAAAATTGGAATTTTCTTTAAAGACTTATTTCAATACAAAAACTATCGATAAGCTAAGTCCAGTGATTTCAGCGCGGACCATGATTGATAGAGAAAGAGTAAAAGTAGAACCATTGCTGAAACAAACCCATTTTCCTTTTTGTACATTAGTTAAATTACTTAGATATTATAACTAATTACTTAATGAACTTAAAAACTTAAATACATTTTTTTATAGCAAAACTTATAATTGAGGCGGATTATTTATTATAGTTACTTTTTCCTGAAACAATTTATTTATACATTCTATTAAAATGTATCTGGCTGCCAAATAGTTAAAACTAGTATTTCTTACTGTAAATTGGTTAAACAATATTTTTGTGTTCTGCTGTTAAAATTGAGTAAATTGGAAATAAATGAATATCTTGGGTTCATGAAGGTTGTGCTTGAAACTCTAACTAGAAACAATGTCAACTGATATAAAAGACATGATAAAGGAAAAAGGAAACAGACTATCACAACCAACAGTCAGAGGGTGACAAGACCACTCTGGATTTATTTATATCGAGTAACGAATCAGTTTAGACACTTAGTGACTTAGTTTTAATTGAAATTTCATTATTTCACATCTAAGAATTGCCACCAAACTCATTACTTGATTTTTTTTTAATACAACCAATTTTATCTGCGAAGTTAAAGCTAAGATTTTGTTTTAAAATAAAACTAAAATATATATTTAATGTTGAATGTTCATGGAATTCTTCAATAGCATCCATGTATTTGCCTTTACTACATTTAAGGGGGGGGGGGGGTGATAAGCGTTAAAATTTTGATGATAAACCGCTTGGTATTAGTAACAACATAGTACATATATTATTATTTTTTTACTACAGAGATCTTGGATTGTCACATAATTTAAAATTTGTTATTCTTAACTATGCGTTTATGTTTTGTTAATTTTAATACCATCTAAATTAAATGTCTAAAAAGAATGACTTACAATAATCGAGGTGTAGTAATGTAAAGTACTTAAAGTTATTGCTGAAATTTAAAATTTGTATTAATTTTAATAATTAAGCAGATAAAAAGGTTTAAATATTTCTTATTGTATATTTCAAAAGTTGTTAAATGACATCAAACACTTCCATGATAAATAAGCTTTCGAATAATAACCTCAGGGGCTCACAACTAGTGAGTACGGGAACTTGCATTCCCGAGGTATCCATGCTGGTTCAAACCTTCCTTTGTTTTGTCTTTTATCTTTCCTATCTGGTCTTTCTTGACCAAACGGTCTCTCTTGACCAACTTCTTCCGATCCTCATGCTATTAGAGTATTCGAGGGCTAGGGGTCCTTCATTTATACTCACTATTCTTCTTCCTAAGAAAATTTAATGATATGTGATAAACCAACAGATATACCCCGCGTAGATAAGCTTCTTGAGGTGAGCTCTACTGCCGGCTCCGATCGGATGAAAAAAAAGCTTCCAAATAATATAAGCCCCGCTTTTTAAAGAGTAATTACAAATGAGTACAAAAACATACTGCTGAAATAAATACTGTACTGTACTGTACTGTAGGATCAAAATATTTACACAAACTGATAAGATAATTGCAGTTTGATTATTCATGTTTACAACAACGCTCCAATATCTTTCCACAAACATAAGATAAGATAAATGTGGATGAGTAACTATTAGGTAGGGAAGTAACAATCAGGTCTCTTTAAAATCGGGAATATGCAGAAATTATGTTTGTTTTTGAACGGATTAAGTACGGAATAAGTGTAGGGCCTACTCTGAATCTTCAACATGACTTAGGCATGGTGCAGTACTGACATCTTGTACAAACAAAAGTACAATAAATTCAATCCATTCAAGGTCAAATTTGAATTCGGGGTTGTTCGAATGAATTTGTTTTTACTCATTCACGCTGAGCCAGCTAAATATTTGAATTCTCATAAACATGACGCATTTCTTAGATGTGATCATATGATACTCAATGTTTTTTTAAAACCTCTAAATGGCGAAAAGGAAATTTTCTGAAAGGGTTGACATTCGAATCCACTCTAGCATATAGATAGAAAGATACTATTTTCCAGTGTTTTGCGATCTACTAGTATTGATTAGGTACTAGCAACGTCAACGTCAACTAACTGTGCTATTATGAAAATTTAGTTGAAATAATAATATGTATTTTTTTTAAACGAGTAAACAAATAACAGTACAGACTTTTTCTACATTAAATTATGCAAAGTGACATCGATTTTGAAGCCATAAGAGTTGGAGTAAATGTTTGCGGTTGAACAAAATTACTTGACCTAGCGTATTGAGAAAAAAGTGGTACCTCAATAATTCTTTGTAGTGCTCTTAAAGTAATTAAAATAATTATACGTACATTATATTTTTTGCTAAATGAAGAATTTAGGTTTGAGAATGTTTTCTATTTTTTTTTCAAATTTCAGAGATTATACAAAATGAAAAAATTTAAATTGCCTATTCCAAAGTAGGCAATAAACATGAAGAGTACATCTGTCTAAAACTATGATCAATATAATAATAAGTTAATAGAAATTTTAAAATTACTGTAAGTAGTTTTATATTGTAATGATACTAAGTTTAATTTACTTCCAAATTCGAGTACTTTTATTTGATATTATAATACAAAGTAAAGTAATAAAATATGTTTAATTTATTTGGATTTTTCTACACTATTTATATAAGAAACTTATTAAAATACGACAGAAATCAAATTTGATTAAAATATTACTATACTATTACCATGGTTACGGTAAGAAAGCAGCAGTATATAGATTTCATTTTGTTTATAGTAATGTATATACAGGAAGGCTTAATATCTCGATAATAAAGAATAGACAAGAGAAATGAAAGTTCCAATATTTTATCGTACGTGTTCAAACTTTGGTCCGCCATCTTGCATCCGATATATTGAATAGGAAGGTGGTAAATCATAATAAGAAAAAATAAGTGTTAAATCTGAGCATCATTTCAAAGAGAAGGGGGGGGGGGATTTTAAATTATATACAGGGTGATTTTTAAGTATGGAAACGGCTTTATATTGCGCAACTGGGACGTTCTTGGCGGTAGAAACTTATGCTAACCTGTACAGTTTTAAAAATTCTACTTTTTGGTGGTTTTGAAATTTTTGTCCGCCATCTTGATTCCGCCATATTGGATTTAACTTTATTATTTTAAATGAGATGATGGTCATATGACACATCACCCCAATGTGAAATTTCAAAAGAAAAACACTGGCGCAAACCGTTTTTTGATAGATGCCTTCGTTGTAGAGTTATTAGCATTCAAAGTTGCAGTTTTGGGAAAATTGTGTTCACAATAAAATTAGATAGAACGCACTGCACTATCCATTTTTACATTTTTTATTAATGAAGTATCTAAAAAACTAAATTTAAATGGTGGTTAGATATGATAATAATAAGTATAACAATAAATGGACATAGCAACAACTAAAAATAAGTGGCTATTTCATGAACCATACATCAGCTGTAGGTGCTAAATTCAGCTAATAGGTATCTAAAAGATCAGCTGCGACAATTTGTTAAAAATTTATTTCATATTCTGTTTGCAAGATCAGCTGATAAATTCAGCTAATAGGTATCTAAAAGATCAGCTGCGACAATTTGTTAAAAATTTATTTCATATTCTGTTTGCAAGATCAGCTGTTAATTTACAACAATTAACTTTCTTTCATGTACTAACAGTACAATTTATACTACTACTTGATTTGATATTGCTAGTAAAAAGAAAGTTTTAGGCCAAGTTGTTCATTATTTAAAGCATTTTTATTAGTGCCTTCTGTTTATTCCGTTCATTAAATTACAAAAATTCAAATTGGAATGCCTCCTTTAAGTGAAACAGAAAGAATAACGCTGCTGATGATGCATGGGTATGTTGATAGAGTACGGCCTTTACAAGAGGTATGTGATTTATTTAATAATACATTTCTAAACCGAGAACCGATTTCTAAATCCACTGTGAGCAAGACAGTACGACGATTTGAAGAAACCGGTACTGTAAATAATCGACCTCGCACCGGTAGGCCACGAACTGTTACAACTGATGCAAATTCTTTATATGTATTGCAGTATTTTGTTGACGACCCGCATTCATCAATTAGACAAGTCGTTGACCAACATGTCATAAGTTATTCTTCAATCCAAAAAATTCTCAACACAAATAAATTTCACCCTTATAAGCTACACTTGGTGCAAGAACTTTCGGAAGACGATTTTGACCGCAGAGTAGAGTACTGTGATACAGTAATGCAAAAATTAGACATTGACAATAATTTTTCTAATTTAATAGTATTTTCTGATGAGGCAACGTTCCTGTTAAATGGTGAAGTGAATAAGCAAAACTGTAGATATTGGAGCACAAATAATCCCAGATGGATGATGGAAGCTCATACGCAACATCCATAGAAAGTAAATGTTTGGGCGGGAATCGTTGGTCATTGTATTGTAGGACCTTTTATTTTAGATGGAAATTTAACAGGAGAAACTTACTGCGACTTGCTAGTGAGTAGGATTATACCAAATATCCGGGAAACTCTTGGACAAGATTTGGATAACTTATGGTTTCAACAAGACGGGGCACCACCTCACTGTTATCTGTTTACGGCAAATTTTAAATGAACATTTTCCAAATCGCTGGATAGGTCGTAGAGGAGAAATAGAATGGCCTGCGAGGTCACCAGACCTCTCTCCTCTTGATTACTATTTTTGGGGGTACCTTAAATAAAAAGTTTACCAGACAAAGCCTGCAGATATTAACGAATTGAAGAGAAGAATAATTGATGAATCTGCTCATGTACCACCAGACATGATACAAAAAGTTACAAACGAATATTATTTCAGGTTATCACACTGCCAAGCTGTAGAAGGGAAGCATTTTGAACATTTACTTTAGAAAGGTATTCTGTCAAAATTAGTTAAATACTTTATTTAAATTTAGTTTTTTAGATACTTCATGAATAAAAAATGTAAAAATGGATACTTCATGAATAAAAAATGTAAAAATGGATAGTGCAGTGCGTTCTATCTAATTTTATTTTGAACACAATTTTCCCAAAACTGCAACTTTGAATGCTAATAACTCTACAACGAAGGCATCTATCATAAAACGGTTTGCGCCATTGTTTTTCTTTTGAAATTTCACATTGAGGTGATGTGTCATATGACCATCATCTCATTTAAAATAATAAAGTTAAATCCAATATGGCGGAACCAAGATGGCGGACAAAAATTTCAAAACCACCAAAAAGTAGGATTTTTTAAACTGTACAGGTTAGCATAAGTTTCTACCGCCAAGAACGTCCCAGTTGCGCAATATAAAGCCGTTTCCATACTAAAAAATCACCTATATTGGTTGTATTTAAAAGTAAAACATACTAGTAGTTCTGTGAACAGTAGACCTCACTCGTTGAAATAACAAATGTGGTTCTGAGCTTAGGTTAATAATAGTGTGCTAGTAAGGAAGTAAGTAGAAGGTTTAGTCATTGAAAAAATATTTTGCAATTTATTCGTGTTAGACTCTAAATACTGTGTGGTGCAACAAAGAAACAAAATTGGGCCTAATAAGAAAATCTAGTTGGTAAAGGACTACAACCATTGAATAAACAACACTACTTTTCTTCGTCAATGCTACAACTTAGTAAATGCGACGCAACGCCAATCGGGCTCTTTATCTCGGCTCCCCCTCCACAATTCACCCACAGTCATAGCGGCCACACTGATAGCGCAGGAAAGAGCAAGACAGCAGGTAGCGCTCTCTCTCTCTCTCCCTCTCCATAAAATTATAAGGTTTTATGAAGATATCTAAAGAATAAAAGTATAAAAACACGATTAAAATACAAAAACTTGTACGATTTTCTACAAATTTGAAGTTTGCGGCCATTTTGTGAGCTTACCGTTAGTGATACGGAAAAACATCAAGAAATTTTTTTTGTAGAACATCAAATTTGCTAAGCAAAATATTATTAGTTTATCAATTCGACTTACGGTTAAGCCACAAACTGGCTTTGGAAAAAAGCTTACACTGAGAGAAACAGTGCGGCCGCCATTTTATTTTATTTTAGTGGTTAAAAATTAAAAATGGAAAAAACCATATAGATACATCGCTCGGCCTAGAAATAAGGAACATCCATGCAAAAAATCATGACAATCGGTCAAGGCGTTTGGCCGTAATCGTGAGACAGACACACAGACGAAATGCCGAACGGTCAAGCTAAAACGGAAACCTCGCTTCACTCGGTCAACGAGGCTGCATAACTTGAACCCCCTATAATAGTATGCATTTTGAAAAGTATGTTTTTAATTAAATATTTAAGCTCTGGATGTACCAAAACAGATTATTTGCGCTATGCGTTGCTTTTCCGTCTTAGTCCACCTAGCATAAAGTAAAGAAGTTGTATGTGATATCCCCATTACAATAGACAAACAAATATGTGTGTAGTACAAAATATACTCACTGTAAGTAAACAGATATGAATCTTATCTAGCAATAAAGCAACAGAGATAATCCCATTCCATTGATGGCAAACATAAAGAGTCACTTGTGAAATCAATTTAAAGCAAGCAATGTCCGTGAAATGTAATGGACATTCATAACATAAACTTGATAAAGAAAGTAAAATAAAACACACTAATAACAAATCTTTACCGAATTCAAATAGAAGCCAGCTTTATCTTGTAGTATACAGTGACAGTATATTACGAGATGGAACGTTGGGCAGGCCGTGTTGCTGTGGTAACAGGAGCAAGTTCAGGTATTGGAGCAGAGATCGCAAAGGTATTAGTGACGCATGGATTGGTCGTAGTCGGTTTGGCCCGGCGAGTGGAGAGGGTACAGGTATGTTAAATTATATTTTAATAATATTAACCGTACAGTTTGTTTAATCAACCTTAATGATTATACTTAATTACTAAGAGAGATCCCTACGTCCTTTGCACCTATACAAAAATATTTGTTTTATACTAGTAGTTCTGTGTACAGTAGACCTCGCTCGTTGAAATAACAAATGTGGTTTTGAGCTTAGGTTAAAAATAGTGTGCCAGTAAGGAAGTAAGCACAAGGTTTAGCCAGTGAAACATTATTTACAATTACCGCGATTCCGGGATTTCTAGTTCTCGTTTTTATTTCTTTTCTTGAGCTTTAACTGCTAAAAGTTTTCTTTTAGAGGCATTGTGATTTATTTAGGTTAATAATGCGTAAGATAGCTAAAAATATCGCGTTATAGAAGGACAACATACAATTAAATATTTACATAACTCAAACTTAACAATGTATCATAAGTTAACTTAAGTTCCATATCATATTCCAATATTAGAAATAATGAAAACAAACGATGTTAATACGACGTGATAGTGATCTCAACCCACGTACCAACACTTCCCACGGTGTCCTATGGTCATTTTTTGTATGTCCTTTATCGCTGCGGGGTTTCATTTGTTTTATCTCATTTTGTAATTCAAGTAAACAAGTAAAGCTAAGTCAAATACTTTTATGAAATTTACAATGATAATTTACAGGTATACAGTTCAATTCTTTGATTTATCCTCTACACTTTCTTATAATAATATGTCATTTTTAAAGGCAAATGATAATATTCCTAAATTACTATTCAAAAGAGGCCTAGTTTTGTTAGGAGTCTTGTAGTATTAACATAAAAACTGGTGTTTTCAAAATAAGAAATTTGAAATTGATAAATATTTTTATACAATTCTATTTAGAACTAAATTACGAAGCTTTTTTACATTTATGAAAAAATTACAATAATTTTTACTACTTTTTATGTAGGCCTAAAGTTAAACATTTTCCTTTCGTTACTGAACGTGATTGTTTTTGAGCTAATAACTTTCTTAATAATTTTACTTCAATAATTTTTTTTACTGGCATATATGAATTCTTTAAACCTTTCTCTACAAAAAGCCTTGGAACACTTTTGAATTGGTTTAGAATAAACTCGTAAAAACATGGTTGAAATACAAAAACTTGGACGATTTTTAACAAATTCGAAGTTTACGGCCATTTTGTGAGCTTACCGTTAGTGATACGGAAAAAACACAAAGAATTTTTTTGTAGAACATCAAATTTGCTGCAGCAAAATGTTATTAGTTTTTAAATTCGACTTACGGTTAAGCCACAAACTGGCTATGGAAAAAAGCTTACCCTGAGAGAAACGGTCCGGCTGACATTTTTATTTTATTTAAGATGTCAAAAATGAAAAATGGAAAAAAACCGTATATATACATGGCTCGGCCTAGGAATAAGGAACATTCATGCAAAAAATAATCAAAATAGGTCAAGGCGTTTGGCCGTAATCGTGAGACAGACATACAGACACACAAACGAAATGCCGAACGGTCGAGTTAAAACGGAGACCTCGCTTACGCTCGGTCAATAAACGTAACCTCTGTTAAGAGTTAATCATAAACTCAAAGCTAGGGTGGAAATTAATATTTAATTTCTAAATCAAATCATTAACTTATTATAAAGGCTGACTTTTTTAAGTCAACTTACGAATTTCTTATGGAACACCATATATTTTAGACTTTACAAGTTATTTAAAAAATTTTAGTTCTTGGAGTTTTTATTTTGTATACGACTAACCGTTTAAAAGTTAGAGGGGTGTAAAATTTTAAAAACGTCCTAACTGAGCTGAAGATATTTTTGTAATGGAAACGCTCTCATCACTAACTTTTTAAATCAACAAATTTGGTTTTTGTTAATTTAAAACCATAATTCAGAGGACATGGTGACCATTTTGTCTAGGCCACCAATGGGGTCACCAAAAGTACAAGATATACAGCAAACTTTAAATGAGGGACTTCACCTACTTTTAAGTGACCAAAAAACATAAATTAGAAATTTCAAAAATTTGCCGCCATTTTCGAATATGGCAGTCAATTTACGAATTTCTTATAGAACACCCTATATTTTATGATGATTTTGGGTTTTACAAGCAATTTTAAGACTTTTTGTTCTTGGTTTTTGAAGTTATACTTCTTTGCGCCCGTTGTAATCGGGATGGAGTGTCGGTCGAGAAACCGCGTCACGCGTTAGGAGTAAAATCCGGAAAGTGCCTTTTCATACCTTTCTTCGTATATTCGTATACTTTCCTATACATCAAAACGTCAGATTGATTTGAAACTTTGCACACTTATCAAGGACCGATGACAATGCAATATTAATTTGGTTGGGTGTAGTAGTAAGTGAGCACTGATCATGGTCCCCAGAACACGACGTGATTTTCACCCCCTTCAAAAAGTCGGATTGATTTGAAACTTTGCACACTTATCAAGGACCAATGACAATGAAATATTAATTTTGTTGGGTGTAGTAAGTGAGCACTGATCATGGTCCCCTGAACACGTTTTCGGCAGTCATTTTAAATTTTATATGCAGGGTGATTCAAGACGATATGCAGAAACTTCGGGAGCGCATTCATTTTGTTGGGTGTAGTAAGTGAGCACTGATCATGGTCCCCAGACTAACTGTGACCAACCAAACAGATGCAACGATAGTATTCATAAGCGTATGTAACAAAGAAGGGAAAAATGGGATATTAATTTTAAAATATGCCTTCAGTGTTGGTTAGTGTTTTTATAAAAGAATAGGCTATCATCTACAAAATAGTCGAAGTTACGACTAGTTTTCCCAAAATATATTAAATCAATAGTAGGCCTACCTGTCTATACCATTTAGTGGCCAAAGAAGTATAACTTCCACAGTCTGGTTCGACGCATTTTTATTTATACGACTAACTATTTAAGAGTTAGAGGGGTATAAAGTTTTAAAAACACCCTTACCGAGCACAAAATATTCGACTTAAAACGTCAAGAAAAAAGTCTTAAAATAGCTTGTAAAACCCAAAATCACCATAAAATTTTAGTGTTCCATAAGAAATTCGAAAGTTGTCTGCCATATTGGAAATTAAGAGCGTTTTCATTGATTCAAAATGTTTGGATACAAAAATATCTTCCGCTCAGTTAAGGTGTTTTTAAAACTTTACACGCCTCTAACTTTTACAGTTAATCATATAAAAAAAAAAAAGAACAAAAATGTCTTAAAATAACATGTAAAATCTAAAATCACCGTAAAATATAGGGTGTTCCAAAAGAAATTCGAAAATTGACCACCATATTGAAAAATAATATTTACAAAAATATTTTATCTACAAATTTTTTAATTTCTCAAAAAACAAGGAAAGGTTCGCCATTGAAAGTTTGCTGTCATATTTATAGTTTACAGGATACCAATGGTGGCTCATTTAAAAAAGACAGCCTTTATAACAGCAGTAATAATTAAGGAATATAACTTACAAACAAAAAACGTAACCTAAAATTTATTGTTACATATTATTTCCAAGAATGAAATCAGCATATTTACAGAAATGTCACTGATAAATGACCTGCATGCCAACTTAGAGGCGTTAGAGTAAACAGCTCATTATTGTGCACCGATATTGAAAATATTCAATCAGATGAGATTTGTATTGTAATGGAATCCTCCCACCAATCTTTAAATATTTAGGTGCAGAGTAAATGGAAAGTACAGTTTAAAGAAATCAATAATTGATTTTTATTATTAACTTTAACCCATTTTTAATTCGCGGAAGAGCTTATTTTTTTACTGTTGGTGATCTGAACGAAACGTGACATCTTTATTTTGTTATATTTCTTACAAAACGGTTAACGTTTTAAACCTCGATGTTACGTGGCACATTTGAGTAGGCCAATTTCAGTTTTTTAATTCAAGTGAATGTGGGCAACTTTTAATTGGGATGTAAGAAGTGATACTCTCTTAAACCATTTAACAAGGTTGTTGGACCATACTAACCTAAATGGTCACCAGATTTGTATTACACTAACACAGAGAAAGTTTTCATAGTGATATTGTTTTTTTAGGAAAATTTTAAACATAATTAAAGTACCAAATTAAAGTTCAAACTAAAGTGGGATTCAAATGTCTACTCATTTCGTCAAATTAAATTAAGTTCCCTGCCTCTATTTTTGCTAAGGCGGTATAAAATAATGTTTTAGTTTGAGTATTTTGTTTTTCATTAATAAGATGTACTACTTGCCCATACGATCCATTTAAAAAAAAACTGTTGAGTTACCCTTAACCACATAAAAGCCAAAATGGATAAACCTATACTCACAGAAGCTACTTTGCACAACAAACAATAAATGATTAAAGGAATCGTAACTTTCCTTTCTGGCATAAAGAAAACACACTAATGGTTTAGTTACACAAGTATATCATTAACAAAATCTTTTAAACACTTTTAATTATAGGTATCATTTAAATATAAGTTACATTCAAGTTTTAAATTTTGTAAAATGAATTAGCTCCTACCAGAACAATCCGTGGATCTATGACCCTTAACGTAATCACAAGATTCGCTGCCTCTATTCGGGGATAAATATTACTGTAAACATTCCTGCTCTGGTTGTACCATATGTGAAGTGAAGTATATTCGTTTTTATAAGCGACCATTTGTTCGTTTATATTCGGAGTTGGTATAGGGAAATTATGGAGAAAAATTTCAGAAGTATAATATTAATAACAATTGAATAACTGTATAACTACAACTCAGTGATACAGCATAATTTGTAAATCATAGATGTTAAATATTAATACTTTTGTCAGACGGGTACGTTTTTGTGAACAAAATGTATCACTTTTATATCGTAACCTATAAACATAGTGTACATTTTATGTATTTGCAAAAGACACATATTTTATGCGGTAGTGGTGCACATTAACAATAACTAACGTATTTTATTACAGGCCTTAGCCAAAGAGCTTCATGGGGAGAAAGGTACATTGCACGCCATTAAAGCCGATCTTAGAAATGAGAAGGACATTTTGGACGCCTTTTCCTGGATAGAGAAGAACACGAGTGGTATAGATGTCTTAGTTAACAATGCTGGTGCTGGCACTTTTGAAAGTTTATTAGGTATATGTAATATAACAGCTTGAACACTTTTATTCTTTTATTTTGTAATTTTTTCTACAAGTTTAGCGTTTTAATTATCTATATATATAAAATCCAAATACCACTCACTGACTCATCACGAAATTTCAAAAACCACCTAACGGATTGGAATGAAATTTGCTATGTAGCTTTCTCTAGGGCCCTAGGTGCTCGCTAAGAAAGGTTTTCAAAACATTCGAAATTTTAGGGGAGTTAAGGGGGTCAAAGTTACTAAAGAAAACCATCGAACGGATTAAAATAAAATTTGGTATGTAGCTTCCTCTAGAGCCCTAGGTGCTCGCTAAGAAAGGGTTTCAAACATTTCGCAAGTTTAGGGGATGCTTGGGGGGGTCAAAGTTACTAAAATCTCCATAAGAAATACATAGTGTAATATATTTATAAATTTTTTAAAAATATACATTTAAATTTAATTTGTCTATTCGTGCAAAGCAGGATCGGGCCAGCTAGTATTCTATAAAACTAATGCAGGATGTTCTACTTTTGATAGTAAGAGTTATATTTTGTTAACACTAAATTACAAAAAATACATATTAGACAATTAATTGTGTCTTGTAATTTAATCTGTTTTAACTAACGTTGTATTAAATGGGTATCGGATCAGGTTAATTTATAATAAACTGTTATATAAAATGTACTTCCAATACTTTTGCATTGAAACGTTTAGTCTCTAAAGTCTAAATGTTTGAGGAAATATTTCCCTTGAATGCAACTGGGAACCTTTAACAGAATGTAGCATAACATTAAATACATATACTTAGGCTATATTGTCTTTGCCTCGTGTTCACTATTGACTTAATATATTTCAGAAGGGAAAACTGAAGGTTGGAAACGTGTATTTGATCTTAATGTATTTGGACTTTCTATATGTGCAAGGGAATCTGTTAAATCTATGAAGAAGAAAGGCGCAGAAGATGGCATTATTATCAACATTAACAGGTAGCTCTGTTTTTGATATGCCAGCTTTTATATTATTTTACAGAATTGTTAGTTTCTAAAGTTACATTAAATTAAATTCCATACTTAAAATTGTGAGTAAAATATATAGTGTCTACTAATAAAAATACTAATAATCATCATAGTAAATAAATTGAAAGTAAATTATGAAACAAATTTAAAAATCAGCTATAAACGGAGCATGCAACTTGTGATTTATCAGAACATCTGCATTTTAAGGATACACAACTTAAGAAGGGTTATTTGGGAAGATTTATTCTTGTATTTACTCACAACTGTCTTATGTAACACATTTATAGAATATTGTAATACTAGTTTAATTTGATCTGTGTAAGCATATTTTTATCGTTTGTTAGTAGAAATTAAGCCTATGGATATTTTTTGTCGTCTTAGATAAATAATTTAAAATTAAAAATGCTATCGAGATAATAGTACATAGTATACATAATATGTTTTATGATTATGTTATAACCGGAAAATTGTATATATTGTTTTAGTATCGTTGGACTGAAAGTCGTTAGCTCATTGCTTTCCGTGTACACAGCTTCAAAATTTGCAGTACGAGCGCTGTCCGAGTCTCTGCATAAAGAACTAGTGGCCTCAGGATCTCGAATTAGAGTTACGGTGGGTGTTTATTTACCAAACGAAAATAATGATAGTACTATGGAATAATTCAAAGCAGTTACAACTCAACAGTCAATATAACTTATCTGTCAGGCCCTTTTTTCATTAAGATTTTTTTGTGCTAAAACCTAAAACAGAGTACACTTTTGATTTTTCACTTATTCTTAAAAAAAATACTTTAAAAAATAAACATAAAAGTATGTTTTCAATTTCTAATACGTACATTTTAAAATCAATTCATTAGAAAAACAAACACATTTTTTTATAATTTTTGATTGCAAATTACACAATATCGTTTTATAAGAGATAATGGTAAATGATTGAAGTCTATCACACTTCTTGATTGAACAGAACTTAAGCCCCGGCGCAGTGAGTACAGAGTTTAATAGCAGAGCAGAAATGAAACCTCCTGCGGGCTTTGAACGTAGGTTCGGTGACAATGAAATCCTCCAACCTTCAGACATTTCTCAAGCAGTCGTCTTTATCATGTCAACAAATAGCAGAGTGCACGTAAGTATTATTATTAGTTCTAACTTACGTTGATCTATTCTACTATCTTACCTTACTGTACTTGGTTTAACACTAAACTAATAAATAAGCATAAAATGATTAATAATAAATCATTAGAGGTTAATAAAGCATGTAAAAGGTAGTGTCAGATGTCAGATCTATACTTTTAATGGTTAATGTCAATGATCTGCTGTATATTAAGTTAAAAGTCTCCCCACTTGGTCTTAGTAATTTAACAAGATGAGCCATTTGCTCAGCTCTCGTATGTTGAAGTATAAGTTTTATCAAATATTGTCAAATGCTTAACTCACTCATTCAAAACTCAAAGACAGAGAATTATATCCCTATAACTTACACAAAAATTATTTACTATTAGGAGTCGACAAACATGCACTGCAGCAAAGTATTTGCAAGGTTGTATCAACCGAAAGTCCAGTACCTGGGAATTCCAGAGGGCTTAGTTTTACTTTTTTTATACCAATTACTATGTTTTATAACTTAGATTGAGTGACCTACTGGATGAAATCCTTGTAAAAAATAACAGATGTATCATCTTTAACATTTCACTGTTATTTAAAAGTTATAAATTTGATTGGTCATTGTGTTGGATAGAGTCAACTTACAGACCTCCGGTTTGCGCCAATCTTCTTCTTTTATCAAGACCTTTATGAGGTGTCATTCAATAGGGGTTCTCGTTTAAAATTTGTGACTTACCCACAAAATACCCCATTTTTGGGGGAGGGGTGGAAATTTACGATACGCCAAAAAACTCCATTTTTGTTCATGTTAACAATCACCAAAGCAAATCTGTCTATTTCCATTAATAAAAAAAAAATAATAGGGGGGGGGACTTTTGGTACACATGGTATGATAGTGAAGCCAAACACTATGGCGCTTGTGTGAACAAAAGTATTCTCGGAACGGCTCTGCAGATAATCGATATTAGACTATTAATGACCGCTTATAATTCCACGAGTGGTACTTTCCCACAGATTGCAATGTCATTTTACACACATACAAATTCAATGATTTTAATTTGTGTATATCAAATCTCTAAGAAGACGAAACACATTGTTAAACAATTTTTAGGAATGGTGAGATACTGGCTTAGATGGCTGAATTCGGTGACGAGTTTGTTTTTACTTATTCACACAAAACCAATCAAATATGCTAATAAATTTTCACATAAACATGCCACATATCCTAAATTACATTATAAGCGAAACAAAATATTTAAAAAAATGATGAAAATTTTCTGTAAGTGTTTCCAAAGGAATCCTAAAATATTGTAAGAACGAAACTTGTGTTTTTTATTTAAGTACGTTATATTAGTAACTAGCTGACCCGTACGGCGTTGCCAGCGGTTTTGGTATTTTCAGTCTTTTTAACGTAATTGTATTCTTTTTGAGTGTTCAGTCAGTGAGTGGTGTTTGGCTTATATATATATAGATCTTAAATAATAAAAGCACTATTGTCATAATAATAAAAGATCTGAAATTATGATTTTAGTAACTTTGATCCCCCAAACCCCTCCTAAAATTTCGAAATTTTTCATACCCTTTCTTAGTGAGCACTTATGGCCCTAGAGGAAGCTACATACCAAATTTCATTCCAATCTGTTCGGTAATTTTGGAGAAATCGTGATTTAGTCATTTTACCCCTCAAAACCCCCTAAAATTTCCAAATTTTTAAAACCCTTTTTTAGTGAACATTTGTGGCCCTAGAGGAAGCTACATACCAAATTTAATTCCAATCCGTTCGGTAGTTTTGAAGGAATCGTGATTTAATCATTTTGATCCCCCCAGACCCCCTAAAATTTCCAATTTTTTCAAACCCTTTTTTAGTGAACACTTATGGCCCTAGAGGAAGCTACATACCAAATTTCATTCCAATCCGTTCTGTAGTTTTGAAGAAATCTTTGATTTAATAACTTTCATCCCCCCAAAACCCCCCTAAAATTTCCAATTTTTTCAAACCCTTTCTTAGGGAGCACCTATGGCCCTAGAGGAAGCTACATACCAAATTTCATTTCAATCCGTTCGGTAGTTTTAGAGAAATCGTGATGAGTGAGTGAGTGGTACTTATTATATATATATATTTAGTTTTAAATAATATATGTACATTAATATACTGTATATAAATAATATAATAATATATAAATAATACATTAAGCTTATATACATAAACTGCTTCTGTGATAAAATCTATATATATTAAAAGAATTTGGTCAAAACCTATTTCCAATCGCCCAGCCTCTCCTAATGGACCGATTTTGATGATTTTTGTTTTAAAATGTGTCTTATTACCTGTAGATATGTCATCAAGCATTTACCGAAGTCCTAGGACATTAGGGCTACGCCCCAGTGGCCCTCAAAGTTTCAATGTTAATCTTATGGAAGGTCAATCTTAAGGAAGAAGAAGAAATATTTCTTTTGATTTTATCAAGGACACAAAAACAGCTGTTCGTATGAAAAGCTTAAAACAGCTGATTTTGATCAACAACTGATTTGGATCAAATCAGTATCAAATGTAGTATTACCTTTTTGAGGTTACATTGACAAACTAAAAACAAACACAAACAAAAATCAACGAAAAATGCTAACTATATTTTAATTCAATTCAAACATTGGTTGTTACAAACCTATTATATATAAAACAGCTAATTTGGATCAAAAACTGAACATAATCATTCACAGATATGTCAAGTCTTATATATTATCATCCGTTCAGCCGCTATTCACCCGAGAAGGAGCCCCGGTATACAATCCTTCAAATTTCCCATGTTAATCTTATGGAGATAATGTTTAATGAGTTTGAGTCAGCTGCCAAATAAAACAGCTAATTTATGCTCGGTCACCTATGTACAAACGAGCAAAAGATTAACGAGATTCTTTATCGAATTTTCCACCTGCGAGCGAAGCGAAGCAGCCATCTGAGGCCGAAGGCCGAGCCGGGGTTGGGACGCGGAGCGTCTAGGGGCAGAGCCCCTAGTTTTGTTTAGATATTAAACGTCAGAAAAATAGTGTAAAAAGTATAACACTATAAGCTTGTCTACAACCAAATTATCTAGAGTAATAGATTTTGCAGCCATAAGAGTAAATGAATGATAGCGGTTACAGGAAATTAATTGACTTCGTGTATTTTTAAAAATAACTACCTCAATAATCCTTCGTAGTGTCTTAAATAATTTAATTTACTGTTCTTTACTACACAGATAATATTATGGTTTGAGGTAGTTTTCTATTAAAACATGTGTTTTTTTCAGATTCCAGAGCTTACGCTGCTGCAAAATTTTGAAATTGCTTTTCCAAAATAGAGATACATCAAAGATGACGAGTTTTGTAAATAGAAAATAGTAAACTTCAATAATGTTTATAATGTAATACAAATAAGTTTTTTTTCTTCTAAATTACAAGTCTATTTAATTTGAATTCTAGCAAATATTAAAGTAATCAAACTATATGTATGTAATTATTTTTTCTTTCTATATACATTTTAGCTAACATTCTCATAAAAATACAAATGTATGTACAATAATTATGTATACAATTAAAATGTTTGTTGTAAGAAAGTCGTAATAGTTAGATCGTTGACAATATTGCATGTATAGGAGGGGTAAAAATATGAATACGATTTATACGTGGTTAAAATTGAACTTGTAAAATAACCTGAAATAAAAAGATAATTACGTTATTATTTTTTAAACTGATACTTTAAATTAACTTTAGTAAGGAAATCTAATATACTCAATATAATCATGAATAGTATTTTATATTAAAACATTTGATCGTTAATTTAATTCAAATAAAATAATACAATTTTCAAGAAGCGTTCTATCAATCTTTCAAATGAAGAAAAATTGTAAGAAATTTCCCTTCTCTGTATAAAAAAATAATGGCCTGACTTTATCGGCCTGTAGGTAAAAATATCATATTCCACAATTTGAAAGTTACTGATTTGGGAAGAAAATGTTTACGCAACCAGATTGTGTTTATCTTCCAGTTTATAAGGACGATGTTTTGGGGTTTGTGTCGTAGGTAGTAGATGTAGATAATTAATAAAACACAGAAGGCAGTTTATGATGGTTTTGAGAATTATTAATGTTTCCATAAATGTTTTTAATTCAGGTACAAAAAGTTAGCATTTTTTTTTGTACACAGGTCTCGTGGGGAACTAATTGACAAGTTATGTCTTTGTTTCTAGAACCTAGACAGTACTTTGTTCCAATGTTATATTGACTGTGTCACTGTGATATCACAGTGATTGTAATGTGCATAGGGATTCTATTATTTCACTTAATTGAACTTATTAAGAATCAACCAGAAGGATTGAGTACAATTTGGTTTCTAAATGAAGTGCAGACAAGAATTTACTATAGATTAAAAATTGCATGTTCATCGTTAGGCTACCTCAATTATGTTTTTTGTATTACAAGAAAAGTTTGCTTACTGTCAAATAGTTATAGAAATAAGGTTGATATTCAATGATTTTATTAGCAAGGGCCTAATTTACTGAACAATTTAAATAGCACTTGATTGTAACTTGTTCTTTAAAATGGAATAGACTACTCAACCTCAAATGAGAGACTTTGTATGACGAGAACAAGACGAGACTGAGAAGGGTATCGAGCATCATAATTCCAAAATAATGAAATTTTAAAATAACTTTGTTTGACGTACGTAATTACTTACTTGTATTAATTATTTAAAGTGATATTACTTACTAGCATACTTATTATTTTGCTTACCTATATTACATATTTTGTTGGAAGGCAAGCAACATGCATTTTCGTTAGTTACAAAAAATAAGTGTTATTCAACTCATTATATTTATTCGGGCTAATGACATCATTTTGATTTACCTGCTTTAAAATGTTATCTTAAACAGGAATCATGATATATTGCATGCTTTAGTTGATTAATTTGTACAAATGATTGTACTTCTAATACTTTTTACTATAATATGCATTCACATTTACTTTTTAAACGTTATGTTTTCCTTCTTATATATTATTCGCTTTAAGTTTGCAATGTTCACTATACGTCATTTTTCAATAATTAAATACCCAAAGTGAGCTCATTTAACCAACAGGTATTAATAGTGGCACATAAATAAATATATCTGATCAAACATTAGATACAGTACGTTTTTACTTTAATTTCGATCAGGGTCGGAAATTAAATTTCGTATTGTTATTGTTGACTAGACATTCGACTTTACAAGCCTGGAAGGTACACATAAAACAAAATTTGAATAGTTATTTTGTGTTGTACTTTAGTTATGTGACAAGAGCATTTTACAAGTTATTAATAATTTCAGAGATACAAAACCTACCGAACGTTAAACGCTGTCTTGTACAAAATGTTTGATTTTATATAACTGATAAACAGAATTAATTAACTACAACAACCTTTACTTTAGCAATTAGTACTTGTATTGTTCTTAACAATACTGGACAATTTTAAATCTAAATCTATGATATTTGAGGTATTATAAATTTGTGTGTCAAATGTCATGTAATTTCATTACCATAGCTTATATTAAATTAATTTGATATATACAGTCATATTTATCAAAGTGTCATAATGTGTTTTTTAGTTATTTTTTATCAGTGATATTAAACTCAAGGAGCACTGATGAAAGTAGCCGGAACAGTTACTAGTTTTGTTTATAGAAAAATGATTTAAATTACATTTCTATAAATGCAAAAGGCTTTATATATGTAGGCCTATAAAAGGACTTATTATTGAAAATGCATACATTTCACACTCATAATCATAACATTTTATTTCTGTCATTTTAAAATTATGTTAAAAAAAACCGGTAGTAATGGCTGACAATGAAACGTGGTTATCTTTAATAATGTTGACTTAAGGGTCGGCTCTAGTAAAACAGAAAGCAACCTGCGACTCCCTATAGCGGCGGTAGGTTACGCGGACATTGCTCATCCTAAATCCATTTAAAACCCGCAATTATTGAAATAGCGTTTTTTAAGAAATACCAAATTATTGTGGACAAAATTCTTCATCCGAATGGCTTGGTCATTTTTCGCTATAATTAATAGTTACAACGTAAAAAATATTTAAATTCACCCTATAGCGGCCTGGCGGTAGGTTACACGGACATTGCTCAGCCTAAATCCATTTAAAACCCGCAATTGTTCAAATAGCGTTTTTTAAAAAAATATTAAACTCTTGGGGACGAAATTCTTCATGCGAATGGCTTGGTAGTTTTTCGCTATAATTAATAGTGACAACATAAAAAAATATAAAAAATTAATGTTTTAAATTGCTAATAAATACTAAACAAAATGTTTTTCTTATTTTTGAAAAAGCCATTTGCATGCATATTGGCCAAAGCTTTAAAATGACATATCGTTCATAATTATCCGATAAAAAATAAAATAAAAATTTGGATTTTAATTTAACATTGGTGTTATGGAGTGTCAGACAACATGGACGACAGCTAGAGCCGACCCTTAAACAATCTAACTATGTGGCAAAATTGGTAAAAACCTATGTTTTAAAGCTCTTATATATATAGCAAACAAATAACAGGTACGCTGTTCCTCCGTTTTCATTAGTTAAATAAAGAAAATAAGGAAAACATTTAATAAAAAATACATTTAAAAACGTAAAAGTACTAACCAAATATCAAATTAAATGATGTAACTATTATGTTAAAAACGTGCGCCTTACTTTTCGTTGCAAAGGCTGAGGTAAAACCCGTTTGGCATAAATTAGTAATAATGCATGTCAGTAATATTAATATTACAGTACCTTTAGTTTGGTTATGTTTTAAGACAACTAATTTTGTTTGAAAAAATATAAAAGTAGTAGATTGGTTCGCAGTTAATTTAGAGATGATCTAGTTTTCCCATTGAAGTGCTATATTCCTCTTTCGTTACACTCATAAACAAACATATTCAGGACATACTGTTTTGTGGCAGAACACATAGCACATAACATTTTAGTGCTGAAAATAAGCTGTGTAGACCAATCATCAAACAAACTAGATAAACAATGAATTTCAAAGTTAACACAACATTATTTTTTTCCTAATAAAAAATGAAGCTAGCTTTATCTACTTTAGCAATTGAATGTATTGTACGAGATGGATTGTTGGACTGGCCGTGTTGCTGTGGTAACAGGAGAGGGTTCAGGTATTGGAGCAGAGGTCGCAAAGGTATTAGTGACACACGGTCTATTGTAATTGGTATACGTGTGGATCGAGTACAGGTATGTTAAATTTGATTATAATTAACAATTCAGTTTTTTTTCTTAAACGTTGTTGATTATATAAATACTTAGAGAGTCCCATACATCCTTTGCACGCCAATCTCTACACATATATTTGCTAAAAAGTAGATAAACTCGGATAAAAACTATCATAACCTGTTAATATTAACAATCATAATAAGTCATATTAACATAATAAGATTAATATTACATTTCTACACTAAATCATAAATTTATTAAGTGCAGTAATAATAAAGATAGCTCGCAAACAAAAATGTAACCTAAAAATTAGAATTACAAAATATTTCAAAGTATGAAATCAGCATGTATGAAAATGCCACTGATAAATGATAAACCTGCATGTCTGCATGCTAATATGATTGCCTGCATGCCAATTTAGAGGTGTTAGAGTGAGCAGATCATTATTGTGCACTGACATTAAAAAATATTCAATCAGATAAGATATGTATTTTAAATGAATACATATTGTAAATTTGAAACCATCATTTATAGATCTAAATTTTCTTTGAGGTTTATTTTTTTTACAAATTTTAGTATTTTTGTTATATCTTGGAGGTCATAGACTTTATATTAGGTGTTATATAATAAATAAGACAGTAAATGTACAGTTTTCGCGTAATTTTATTTGTACATAATATATAATATATATTGCAAATTTTAAAAAATATTCAGAACGAAACAAGCATATTAGCCCAAAGGAATAAATACAATGTATCACAAACAAAACAAAGAAGGTGACAGTTTCGGAAAAAGTGGTAAAATAATATATTTTTATGTGCATAAATGATTAATAACTGATATTTTGTAACATGCAAAAGTTAAATCGAAAGAAAACATTAATATTTGTTGCACATTTATGTACCATTGTTAATTAAGTACCACATAAAAACAAAATGTATAGTACCGTAAGTATATTTCTGTAACCGAATAAAAATTATTTAAATTTAAAAGTAATGTCAATAAAAGAGATTTATTACGAAGCATTAATATAGGTTACAGACACTATTCTATTTCTTATAATTTAAATAATTTAGTGAACTAGCTTACTCGTTTAATCTTTTTATATTCCTGTTTCCCGCAAAAAAAAACTATGGGGGAGGTGACTTGCAGGAAGTTGCGTATGTGGCATGGAAATTAGTTAACGTACGTTATTTTTTTTGTGGTGGTTCAGGCACTGAAAATGTTTTACATTAAAATCTTAAATGTAGATTATTTAGTACGTTTTTGATTACTCACCTATTCTAATGTAAGCCTAAAATTAGTTATCACACTTCTTGTTTGAACACAACTTAAGTCCTGGCGCAGTGAGTACAGAGTTTAACATGAACATAAGTGCATATATGAAATACCCTGAGGCCTTTGGACGTCTGTTCGGCAGCAATGAACTCCTCCACCCTTCAGACATTTCTCATGCGGTTGTCTTTATCAAGTTCACAGATCGCTGAGTGCAGCAGATTATTATTATTACTTCTAACTTAAGTTGATCTACTTTATCTATAGATACGTTACTGCATTTGGTTTAACACTAAACTAATAAATAAGTAGCCTACAAATTCTACACACCTGTAGAAAAGGTAAACATATGGACAGATTAGAAGAAATAGAAATTTATAACAGCTTACGAAAAGAACCTACCAAAATTTTAAATTTCCAAGTAAATTTTACAGCAAACCCTATATCTATGAAGAAATAATCAAGTATGGAATTAGTCGTTGTAGGGATAACCTGTTCTTCGCAGTTGGCAACCCTGCATATCAGCTGTTCAACATTTTAAATAATTCATTGTAATGTATTCTGTTGGCCAACAAATTGTAAAAATTTCGATCGTTTTATTTTTGACGACATCCCAATGGACATAGAATTATTGTGTGTGAACTGTGTGTTTTGTATTTTAATGTGTTTCATGTGCAATGTTTTGAAAATACGATTAATCGTGAAACTGCTGTAACACGTTTCTTAAACTAGACGGTAAGAAATATAAATTTATTAATTCATGTTTATTAATTTAAAATTTATAAAACATGTCAAAGGTAATGTAAATTCTCTACTTTGATTGTGATTTATGGTACATGTCATAAATATTATGATAGCATCGACTACAAACTAGGTCTTACATATAATTCCACTATCTGTGCCATTTGCTCAACTCCCCTATGTTAACAAATCGATAGGTGACAAACCCTTAATGGCGTCTACTTACTTATCCTTTGCTTCCCACTTAAAATGCTTACGTCACTCATTCAAAACTCAACGATAGTAAACTATAAAAAACTATCCTTTATACAAAAGTATAAACATAGTTGGAACGATTTACTTTAATTTCATAACGAATAAAGATACATTCGATCGTAAATAACCAAAATAAATTAATATTAGCGATTGTAAATATATTAAATTAAATACTATACACTTTCCATTGGTAGCAAAACATAAAATCAATGTGAAATAATAAACTACCGATACAAAAACGGTTCAATTCAAGTGTAACCTTATATTTTCTGTACTATCACCTTTCACCAATAACCCCCTCATTCAACAATCTATAAACAAAGCATACCTTTTATACAGTAGAGTAGCCAGGATTGCTGAATGAGGAGGGGGTATGGGTGAAAGGTGATAGTCTAGAAAATGTAAGGTTTAACTTTACAAACGAAGTTTAATGTAAATTTAACAAAGCACTGAATGTTACAGGTAACTTTAGATCCTTATCTTATCACCATCTTCAATGACCTTAAAATTAAACCGAAATCAATAATTAAAATTAAGATTTTAATATTAGCTCAATTATTGACGAAAATAAATACATTTTCAATATACAAAATTTGGTATTGATATAAAAAAATGTTAATACAATGTAGCCTATAATGAATCGATTTTAAAATAATAAATTCATAATAATGAACAAGACATAACTGATATAATTAACATTATAATTAACGACAGAAATTCAACAACTACATTCAGAGTAACACATAAAGCTCCAATACATTCGTGGTAAAAAAAACTCTCTGCTGAATCCGTGTCAGATATTTTATTAATTTTATTGACAACACTTCAACAATGAAAATAAAATAATTGTATATCAAAGAATGCTAAACAGGAAAAGGTCAGAAGACTCAATTTATACCATTTGATTTTATAAACAATATAGGATGAAAAATTTGAAAATTGGTTAGTTAAAGAATAGGCCTACATATTAAAAAAAACTTGCCCCAATTATTGAGATTGGCATAAAAAGTATAATAGATATTCAGAAGGAGTATCAGAAATGTAGGCCTATTTTAACGAATTAAATTTGCCGGTTTTTTTCAGTTTTGCTCTTTTTCTACAAGAAAGTAACCAAACTAGGTTGCCTTTTATGTTTATTCATTTTCAGTTTTACTGCACAGCAACTAACGAACACACTTTCAAACGTCAGCAAAAACTACAAATAATTTTTCATAAATAAAAGTATGACTTTTTATAGTCAATATAACGCTGCTGGCGACATTATTTAAGCTTCAAGTAAATCTTATATGCAACTTTACATTACAAATTAATATCTTGGAAAATACAACACTATTTTACAAAATGGAAAACTTTTTCGCTTGTTTTATTACGTTATTGCAACCTATTAATGAGGTGCCGTTGAATGTTGATGTCACGGTAATTTCAATCTCGAGTTCGTTAAGCATTGCGAATTTCAATACACACTTGTATGGATTACACGGACGGAGTTTTCTTCTTTTGTAGTTCGGTAGATTTTATAAAAATTATGAAGGAATACACCTTTACCATATAATATGTGCTTATTCGTGTTTGATGTACCGTTTAATCTGCATTGTTGTATTTGTTTATGTTAGTTTTTTATTGTTATCATTCTTGAATGTTTAATTCATAATACATTTAATTATAAACAATTTGAGCGGGTTCTGACCCCACCTAACTCCCCTGGTTACGCCATTGCCTTTATAAAACTACGAAGCTTTCAAATATAATAATATAAAACTAAATTATTATTATCCTTGCAGACCTCTTATTGCTTCTATGTAACCATTTTCACTCCTACTAACGGGGACCCTGTTTCCGTATCAGATCCCCGGTTTCTTCTATGACTAAAGTATAGATTGGTATTAAATAAAACATTTAATATTTTTTAAATATAAGACTTGTTACAATAAATATAACATGCAATAAGGCTTGTTGCAACATTGTGAAAAACGAAATTGGCCAAACTCCAAAGTAGAAATACAATAGAAGATTTTAACTGAACCAATCCATTAATTAGTGAAAGCTCCAAAGTAGTAGCAAACAGAACTAATAATTATTTTGCGAATATTGCTTCAAATTTGAGTCTGCCTAGGTCGGTGGAAATATTTTACAAAACAGTTTACTAACAGTTAGTTAGTTGTAAATTCCATTTTCAATTTCGATCCTGTAGGTGAGGTAGGAATCTGTAAGACAATTCATAAAATATAAAAAAAATAAAAATAAAAACAGTTGGATGGGACGAAATACCAATTTCAATTCTGAAAGTGTCTGTAAAATGAATATCTGGTCCACTTACTAACATAATTAATCAAAGTTTAGAAATGGGGAATTACCTGATAAACTGAAATTTACAGGCGATTACTTCTGTTTTCAAGAAAAGTGCTAACGCAACAATAAGTAGGCTAATTACCGCCCTATATCAGTTTGAACAAATTTCTTGAAAAATTTTGAAAAAGTTTTAAATTGTAGGCTCTGCAATTATATAAGTGATAAAAACCTAATATATCTTTCTCAGTTTGGGTTTAGAAGGAGATTCAGTACTGGGGATCCCCTTAATCACTATGTGAATGAAGTTTCAGTGACCTTTGATGAGTCATAGAGTACTGCTGGTGTTTTATGTGATATATCCAAGGTATTTGATTGTGTTGACCATTCTATTCTGTTGGAAAAATTGCAGAGATATGGAATTAATGGTCAGATATCAGATGTTTGTTGTTAGTTAAGTCATATTTGCATCACCGTTTGCAGAGAACAATTAATTATCTACAGAAGAAATTACAATTTCATAGCTAATTGGAATTCACTGTCACATGGTGTACCACAGGGTTCCATACTAGGCAATATATAAATTCTAATTTATATTCATGATATTTCTCGTGATACTAATTTGAAATTGGTAGTCTATTATTTGGCAATGACACAACTGCAGTAAAAAAAACGCATTAAAAATGTATCAAGTGCAAATACTTCGGTCTATAAACTAAATTAAACTGTGGTTTGGTGAAAACGAGCTCGGAAAAGCTCAAAATAATGAAAATATTCCAAATCGAGTAAATTTTAAACATGTCTAGTTGTGTATATAGATGAGTGTCTTAATTGGAAGACTCATTTGGATTGTCTTAAAGGCAAACTTAGACAAACAACTTATGCTTTCTCTAATTAAAAAAAATGTGTTTCAATGGTGACTTCTAAGATGGTCTATCATTCATACATAGAATCCGTGTGAGGTAAGGCATAGTCACGTGGGGAAATGCAGTGGGCATAGACAAAGTTTATTGCTAAAACAATTACGGACAATGACCAATCTGGACCAAATAACTAGTTGTGGGCTAATTTGAAAATATTGATTTTATCGGGACTGTATTTTTATCAAATTTTTGTTTGGGTTCACACAAATAGAAAAATATTGGGTCAAAATTAATTGTTTTAAACACGTTTATAGCGCCAGGAACAAAGAGAATTCCAGATTTCCATTTTATCGTTAGAAATTGTTGACTTGAAATTGTTGGTCTAAAATTGTACAATATACTGCCAAATCATTAGTCTACAAATCCTTAAAATGAAGTACAGTTTAAAAATAAAATAAAAGCAGAAATTATAAGCAAATATTTGCATAATGCAAATGAATATTTTATATGTCCAATAATTGAAAATAAAAATGCAACAGAATTTAAATTATCTATTTAATTTATGATAAGAATAGTTGTAATAATTGTTGTATCGTTGCATAATTGTGTACAGATTGACAGTACACCTGTTTTTATAAGAAATGTCATTGTGAAATAAACGAATCTAATCTAATCTACTTTAATTTCGAACAAGGTCAGAAATTAAGTCCTGGCGTTTGGTTTTAGGCTAAATCTCTGGCTTAGGAAGGTTTACATAAAACATAACTTGAAACGCCATTTTGTGCTGTACTTTAGTTACATGATTACATAATTTTACCAGTTACTACTTATTTTTAAAGATATAAATCAGGCAAGTAAAGAACTGTTTGAAATGTTTTGATTACTGTTTAGTGTATATAACTGATGAACACAAATAATTCTGTTTGAATCGTAAACGTTTCAGCAATTAGTAGTTGTACTGTTTTTAACAATGTTGAAATCTGTTTAATCTTTATCTATGATATTTAAGGCATGATACTCAATTGTCCACAATTTCATTACTATCAGCTTATATTACATTAATTTGACCTATACAGCCATACTTATCAAGTTGTCATTTGTTCATATTTATTACTGATTTCAACTCGTGAAGCACAGATCAATATGGCCGTAGTAGTGAATAGTTACATTATAAAAATAATAATTTAAAATACTTTTATATCCATTCAAAAGGCCTTATTATTGAAAATGCAAACGTTTCACAATGATAATAATTACACTTTAATCATTTCAGTTACATATCTGACATTTTAAAATAATTTTAAAAACAAAACCGGCAGTAACTGCTGACAACGTAACATGTTTATCTTTAATTAGGCCAGTCGGTAGAGGTAATTTTAGACCAAAAGTTCCAGTAATTTACAATACAGCTGATTTTTTTTTATAAGTACATTCAAGTATGTAGATTAACATAAAAAAAGTTTACCAGTCTATCGATTTCCCAAAGTCGAAAAAAATCGATTATCATTTTTTTCGATTATCCTTAATATTTCGAGCTGGGATGAAGATAGAGACAAATAAAAATACCACCGTGTAGGGGAGGTATTTTTCAACAAAAAAGTCATATGTATTTATTTCGTCCGAGCAATGGTTTGTCTGGAAAAAATTCGAAAATTCAGGTATGTATTTTGCAGCAGGGGAAATCACTAAAAGGGGACATCTTATTCATATATGAAGCGTTGGCTCATTCTAAATTGGCCTAATTTTAATATATCGAATTGAAACTTGACGTATGAGTTAAATATATATTTTAAACATTTATGCTGAGTCTCATCTTGTTATCTTGAAAATGACCCGATCTAGGAGTCGATTTCGATTATCGATTTTAGGAGTACCGGACCCACGAACTAATTTCAATCTATTCCAGTTTCGTCAATTTTTGGAATATCAACACCAAATTTGTTTTACAAGTTGAGTACACCAGTATACATATTCTTAGTAAGTAAGAACGATTTTTTTTTGTTATTTTTAAAAACGAGGCGCTTGAAAATAGTCTTCTGTTTTACCTATCTCGTTTTAACTATAACACTTTTGGATTCAACGACTCCATTTTCAACATTTCTGAACATATCAATTTAAAAATTGGTACAGAAGTTACAAATACAATTGTTTTTTGCTATACTTATTTTAAAAACTATATTTTCAAAAATGACTAATCTGTAGCTGATCAACTCAAGCGTTTTGATGAAAAATCTAAAAAGGTCTAAAATTAAACTTTTTTTTTTAATTTACTTGTGCTTTTAAAAGTAAATAATGAAAAAGGTTTATACTCCTTAAACTTGTTTGAATATATATATTTAACTTGTAAAAAAACTTTCAGGTTGATATTTTGAAAATTTTCTAAACTGGAGCCGATAAAATTAGTTCGTGGGTCCGGTACTCCTAAAATCGAGAAACCCATTGATGAGTCAAGTGGCTCTAGATCGGGTCATTTTCAAGATAACAAGCTGAGACTCAGCATAAATGTTTTAAATATATATTTTAACTCCTATGTCAAGTTTCAATTCGATATATTAAAATTCGGCCAATTTAGAATGACCCAACGCTTCATATATGAATAAGATGTCCCCTTTTAGTGATTTCCCCTGCTGCAAAATATATACCTGCATTATTGAATTTTTTCCAGACAAACCATTGCTCGGAGGAAATAAATACATACAACATTTTTTATTGAAAAATACCTCCTCTACACGGTGGTATTTTTTATTTGTCTCTATCTTCATCCCAGCTCGAAATATTAAGGATAATCGAAAAAAAATGATAATCGATTTTTTTTCGACTTTGGGAAATCGATAGACTGGTAAACTTTTTTTTATGTTAATGTACATACTTTAAGGTACTTATAAATAAAAATCAGCCATGTTGCAAATTACTGGTAGTTTTAACCTATACCGACTGGACTAAATAGTGTTGGCTAATAAATCAAAAGATGTAGAAAGGTAAACATTTATGTTTTAAGTTTGGATATAATACAAAATATATATAATTTTATTTGAACAATTTAAGTTCAAAACAGAATGGCAAATTAAATGATGTAATTTTTATGTAAAAAATATATGCGTTACATTTCGTTGCAAATTCTGAGATAAAAGACAGGTAGGCCTACATTAGTAATAATGCAGGAATCCTTAACATTATGGTACTTTTTGTTTAGTTGTGTTTTATGATTAATTAATTGTGTTTGGGAAAAATATAAAAGGAATAGATTGGTTCCCGGTACTTACTGTTTTGTGATAGAACACATAGAAAGATTATCTAGATATGTATAAGCTCATTATTTCATTTACCGGTTTGTTAAGCAAAATCACTCGTGACATCACTTGGCATGCTAGGCTAACCAAGGTCACATAATCTATTAGGATGTGTTGGCCAATCATTACACAAAGTAAATAGCAATATCTTTTCCTAATTCAAAGAGAAGCCAGCTTTATCTACGGTGGAGTCAGTATTGTATGAGATGGAACGTTGGACAGGACGTGTTGCTGTGGTAACAGGAGCAAGTTCAGGTATTGGAGCAGAGATCGCAAAGGTATTAGTGACGCATGGTCTGGTTGTAGTCGGTATAGCAAGACGAGTGGATCGAGTACAGGTATGTAAATTTGATTTCAATATATTAATCATAGAGTTTGTTTCATCAGCGTTGTTGATTATATACATACAACCTATGTACACGTATTTTATTATTTGTTTAAAAAAAGAGATGCAGGTCTAATCATAACCTCAAAGCTAAATTGGTAATCGAATGTCTAACAAAATTATTAATGCACTTTAGTAATTAATACTATCTAATCCGCGCGCAAGTTAGGAGTAGGCCTACTTACCTGATTTAATTAAGTAAATTACGTTTATTTATTTACGTTGGTTTAATTTGATTGATAGATTATACTTGCATATAGAATGTAATCAATCTAACAGCTGTCATTTTAGTTAAATAGATTGTTAATAGATTGCGCCTTTCATTAGGAACCATATAAAGTTTAATATAACAGTTTTTAAATCAATTTTTGTAACGAATACATAAGTTTAAAGCTGTTTGTCTATTTTTCGTCAATAGCGGGGAACATAAGCTTTAACATCAGCTTGAATAATTAATTTTAATGAAGAATTAAGGGAGTTATCGTTTAGTGACAAAGAAACACATTTGAGAAATAATATTTAAGGATCATAGGTTACAAAGAAAATGCATGTTTTGGGAACACTCATAAAGAAAATTTGTATAATTCAGTATTTCCCTCAATGCTTACTCCTTAGGCTGATATTATATAGACAAACATTACGTGTTTAATTTTCTTGCAAGTTTACTTACTATTTTAAATTATATAATTATGTAAATGTTTTAAACATTAGTTATGAGGAGAGAGTGAATAACTTTTGTGTTATTATATTTGTGATACTATTTATAAAAGATATTCTTATATATAAAATATTTTACATTATTGCTTATATAAAAATAAAATGTTGATCACTTTTAAAAAGCCAATAATATACAAACATTATTTTGAATATACTCGATACTATCCTTTGACATAATCGATTGAGAAGCACAAGTTCTTAGTGCCTCTATTAGGTAACATTTATTGTATTAGATATTATTTATGAAATTATAAAAATAACGTATAAAATAATCTAATGCGTCAGCAAATTTCTATTTTATGACCATAGAAATTCAAGGTTTTAAAGAGTTTTAATTTGATGTATCACAAGCCACATGCGTCCATTACAAATTTTTGGGATGGATTGAGATGAAAATGTACGTAGAGTTTCTAAATCCCCGACCCCCTCAGACGGTGAATAAATCTCCCAAGATCAGATTTTTCATATGTCTTTCCGTATTTTAAATAATATAAAGTTATAAAACTAATTTAAAAAATACAATTTTTGATCGCAGCTAACAAATGCGTCTGATGATTATAATTTTCTTAGAACATAAATTTGTGTTTTTTTAGGTGCTTTAGTTTGATGTGTCACAAGATATATGTGTTGATTACAAATTTTCGGGATGGGGTTGGTCGGAGGGGAGGCGCGGTTTTTTAAAATAGCTTTTCTAAGGATTCTCCTGATGGTAAATAACCGTTACGCGATCAGATTTTGAATATCTTTTTAATTTCTTTGTATTAATAGCTGTGGTACTTAAAAAAAAAAGAAAAAAGAATTTAAGTTATATGCTGTTTTACTACTTATATCCTCATTACAAATTACCTAGTCAATTAGCTAAATTAAATGTATGTTAACATTCAGTTTTACAGTTGAATGAAGTCATAATTTATAGCATGACTACAATTCACAACCTATTTTACCTATAATGAAATATCCCAATATTATTTATTGGGTAGTAATCCAATTTGAAAAATTACTTCCTTTTTGCACCATGATAAGTTTTAAATCTGTAAAATACGCAATTCTTGTATTGTGATTAGTTTAAAGCTGTCGATCTTTCCTCCGACTTTTATTCTTGTCCCTTATTTATACCAATTCTACCAGTACATGTCCAATAATTTCCATTTAGATTTTATTTCTATAAACTTATTATGTTCTATAAACTTATTATGTTCTATATCAGAAATTTTGTAACGTTTTTGTACGTATAGTTTACTACTAATGTAAACTTTTTTGTTTTTGTAATCTATGTATAGTTAGTATATTATGATAATAAATGATCTAGTTTGCCGACCTTCGGCAGGATTGTTGATATTTTTCATCATCCTTTGTGCAAACGATTTATAACACATTTTCCATTGATTTTCTAAACCTCCAGATTCCCTTGACAGATTTGGATGAATACAGTTTGTTTATTTTGTTCCCTGTATTCATTATGCGCCTACACTCATTGTTTCATTGTTTACGCGAGTGAATATGCGCCTTTTTTTGCTAAAGTTTTATTCGACCAAAAGTTTTTATTATTCTACAATCGCGTTTTTGCTACTGTCCATATTTCCTACTTATAACACATTACTATTGTTTGTTAATGGTCACAACACACTGTTCATTTTCCCGTTTTAAAAAGTACCATTTAAAAAAGTTACGTTTGATTTCGTAATTTGAACTTTTTACTTTACTTCCATATTTAGTTGTGAAACTTATTTTAACTTGTTCTCACTTAGTCTTACAATAAATTGGTATTAATTTTACCTGGCCATATTTAAATGTTTGATGTAAGTTACATGCCAACACATTTTACAGTTATTATTAAATCATTATCTTTTATAAATGTATATCGCAAAAATTTTCTGCTCATTTAAATGATAATCGGATAAACTGAACACCGTACTTTTATATGTTATATTATTAAAAAATACAAAACTATTGTATTATATAATAGAAAAACTGTTAAGTATTGGTTTCATTTCCTTAAATTTCTCTTTATTTATTTAATAAAAATTGTTTTATCTCATCTTAATATATTTCACAAACTGTACAATTTGCCCGACCCACTTCTTCTTCTTTGTCGTTTGCGTTTTAGATTCTGTTACGATATTCTTTCTCCCATAACTTAAAAAAATATTATTAATTAAAATTTTTAGTGCATTTAGTTTAGGTAAGTTTTCTTAAACCCCACTTAAAAGTAAATCAACTTTGTATGTTCCTTATTAAACATTTTATATCTTCAGCTTTGTTGGCCGCCGCCTATTGCTCTACTTTTTAAAACTTTTAACGGAGGCTACCAGTGCCAGATCTGCAAATTGTGGGTCTCCCTGAAAAATTTCTCCAACGTCCCATGGAGCAGACATCGATGGAAGGAAGAGGGGGGGAAACCGTACAAAATGTTTTCATAAAACAACTAGAGGAATTTTCAACATAAAGTTTATCAATTGCTAAGGCTTATTAATATGTTGTACACATATTTAAGAACTCATATGAATGTTAAGTCTAGTGTAAAACTTTTAGAGATTAACAGCTTTTTACTTTTTCCAATTTAAACTACTGCCAGGAAAAGAATAAATATAAGTTTTTAATTTCAAATATTGGTTATAATTTTACAGAAGTAAGTGTGTAAAATAATAGGCAGTAAATGTATAGTGACTCAAAATTAACTTGGTTCTTTTTATTCACAAAGATAAAATGAAATACACAAAAAATCTCAAATTCACAATTTCAAGTGGTTTTACTAAAAAGGTGTTTTTTCTTGGTTTCATTAGAGAAAATGGTTTGGTGAGTTCTTTGTATTCAATATTAGAAGCCTCTTTGCTGTTTATGAAAATGACTCCCAGCTCACTTAACCTCTCTTGGCACATAGTGTTTCTCAAATAAATGTTTATCCTTTTCATTGCGAAAAATGACCTCTCTGCATATTTAACCGTTAGTGGCAAGTTGAGGAAAAGATTTAGGGCAGTAAGAACTTCTGTATAACTCGAAAAAATGAACTCAAAATCCACATGCAAAAGTTTTGTCAGATAAAATACAGATTCAGCTTTAGCAATTTCATCTTGCCTTCCTCTTAAAGAGATTAGTTCTATGGGAAAAGATAGTCCAATGTATTTTGCGAACTTTTGTTGTAGATGGTTGGCTCTCACAATAATTCATTTTCTGAAAGGGATAGAAGTGTCTTTGGAAATAAAACAAAATAATCTGACAACACTCTTGAAGGATTAAAGCCTCATTTATTTTTTTGAGTATAGGGCCTTTGGCTCTTTTTAAGGGTTCGGGGCTCCCCCCCCCGCAACGCGGGGTTTTTCGGTTCCTAGATCCGGCCATGGAGGTTACGACTTGTGCGGGATCAATCACACATCCGCTGTCTCAGTACCAAGATTCGCTACAATCAGTTTTGAGACTTAAAATGGTTTCTATGAGCTATTGTTTTTAATTTTTTAACTTTTTGGGTTCGTGTGAGTGTGGTTAAACTAAACTTTTCAAATCGAATGTATGGCCAAGTGATAGACCATCCAAATCGTTTAACAAGTAAGTATGTTGGACAAAACTATCCAACATGGCTGTTTTAAACGGATTTGTATTATATTAACGAAGGAGAAGTTTGTAAACTCTGGTTATGTTTGTATTCTCTCATAGTGGCTTAGTTTATTTGAGGCAAATTTGTAACAGAAGAATTATAGGATCTAATTAATGCAAACATAAAAAGGAATTAAATTTCTACTCATTCAGTAAAATTGAATTATGTCCAATGCCACCATTTTTGTTAAGCTGGTACGAAATAATATTTTATATTTTGTATTGTATTTTATTATTTTTTCAAGCCTTCTCCTAGATGTACCTCTTACCTAATCACAATTTTGAAAATGGTTGAGTTACCATCATTCAACTAAACCAAAATATAACAGTCTGTCTTTACAGCATCTACTTAGTTCTATAAACCATAAACGAATAATGTAGGCGTATTCCTTTCTTTCTTTCAGTACAATAAAAACAAGATAAGGCTAGTTATCTTTTATCTGATTCAGAATCGTTTATAATTGTGTAATTTTTTTATTTTTTCGTCTTATCAAACCTTTTTGAAACATGTGTCATCTGACTATTTCTTCTGTCTTTCATGATTTATTCCCCGATCTCAAGCGCCAGGAAACCTAAACTAGGAAAAATATTTCATCAAATATTTTTATGAAATAAACAATTCATATCAGTCCTATCTGTAGATCCCTAAACTGCATGTCCATCACGGATTCATAAGATACGCGCACGCCAGTTAAAAGTGTAGAAATCGTAACTTTTGAATGTATGCAATTCATATTTTGAATAATACGTATTTGTTGTGGTAGTAGTGCACATTAAGAATATTACTGTTGCGTTTTATTGCAGGCCTTAGCCAAAGAGCTTCATGGGGAGAAAGGAACCTTGCACGCCATTAAAGCAGATCTTAGAATAGAGAAGGACATTTTGGACGCCTTTTCTTGGATAGAGAAGAACACGAGTGGAATAGATGTTTTAGTTAACAATGCTGGTTCTGGCACTTTTGAAAGTTTACTAGGTATATGTATGTAACATTGGGGCAGATCGTACTTTTAAAAAGTAGTTTATAAGTTTCATTTTCTTGTGTATAGCAAGGTATACTAATAATAATTATTATTAATTATTTGTTGTAAAATATTTTGGCTTCGTATTTTATTTGTGCTAGTTATTGGAAGGGTACAAAATGTAGAGAGATTCATTTTTACTAACGTTATAGTGTTTATAGTTTGTTATTTTTAGCATGATGGATATCAATTTTAATATGTTCTTATCTTTGGTAAAATTAGAGTCAAATTTAATTTACGAAACAATATTTTTAAGAGTTTTAATATTCTACTGGGAATTCAAGTCTCATCTACAAAAACATCTCTATAAGAAAATGAGTCAAACATTTTAAATCATTTTCAATTATCATTTCATGCCCGAACATCAATTTATTTCTATTCTACGAAAATAATAAACTTAGTAGGACTATATATGTAAGTATACTTAGTATTATGAGTAAGAATTAAATTCGTTTGGACTAATATTTGCTTCTAAAATAGACCTTAAATAAATGAGTAACAGATTATGTTAATTTATAAGAAAGTACTATTTTAATTTACTTTCAAAATGTTTGCAATGAAAAGTATGGTCTTTAAAGTCGAAATGTTTAGGAAATCTTTATATACATTTTAGGTATTTTAGCCTCCGGAATAGGTTATACGAATATAATTTAGGTACGTACCTTTTAAAAAACGTCAATTCCTATTCCTGTTCAATAAATCTTTATACCTTGAATGAGAACCTTTAACATAAGAGAGCGTAACTCTACATAAGATAGCGTAACTGTAAATATAGGCTGTATATATATATATTGCGTTTGCCTTGTGTTGACTTGTGACTTAATATATTCCAGAAGGAGAAACCGAAGCTTGGAAACGCGTATTTGACTTAAATGTACTCGGCCTTTCTATATGTGCAAGGGAAGCTGTTAAATCTATGAAGAAAAAAGGCGCAGCAGATGGTATTATTATCAACATTAACAGGTAGTTTTGTTTTCTTAATTTTCGACTTCTTTAATAATTGAGAGAAAAATAGGTTTTTATTAATAAAATACTTTCTACATATAAATGAAAAAGTAGCCCCCAAATGTTGTAGTAAATAAAATATAAATTATAAAATAAAATCGTGAATTTGTTCAATAGAGATAGGTAATAAGATGGTTATATGAGAAGATTTATTCTTCCGTTTATATAATAACAAATCTTTCCTACAACAAATGTATGAAATATTGCTAACAAATAATAACATAAACTTATACAATACAGCCTCAAGTATTTATACACACGAACAAAGAATAAAATAATATTTTTGGTTAGATTATGTAAGGATAAAACATAATCAAGACATGTTCTCATTGTAAGTAAGCGGTAAAGCATCGATAGAAGAATGGAATGGTTAAGAAGCAGCTGTAAATAGTTCATTGTGACTTAATGATGTCATTTTCAGAACATCTGCGTCACACATTGTATCCCGTCTTTACGCGAGGAGATAGGTCATACATAAGGTGGGTTATATGAGAAGATTTATTCTTGCGCTTATATTATAACAAATCTTTCCTACAACAAATGTAAGAAATATTGCTAACAAATAATAATATAAAAATATACAACACAGCCTGAAATATTTATATTTACGAAAAAAGAGTCAAATAATATTTTTGGTTAGATTATGTAAAGATAAAACATAATCAAGACTTGTTCTAATTGTAAGTAAGCGGTAAAACATCGATAAAAGAATGGAATGGTTAAGAAGCAGCTGTAAATAGTTCATTGTGACTTAATGATGGAATTTTCAGAACATCTGCGTCACAAATTGTATCCCGTCTTACGTGAGGAGGTAGGTTATAAGGTGGGTTATATGAGAAGATTTATTATTGCGTTTATAGAATAACAAATCTTTCCTACAACAAATGTATGAAATATTGCTAACAAATAATAATATAAAATTTAATTTCATCTATGTACGCATATTATGTTTATAGTATGTTTTTGAAGTGTAAACTTCTGTAGGTGCACCACATCCCACAAATTTGTATACATGTGTGTAAAGCAGAGTATATAGTTTTCTTGTTGCTGGGGGTGAATCGGATTTTACCATCACGCGTTTTACCATGCATTTTGTGAAACGCTCCTAATGTGAAACGCTTCTAAAGTGAAACGCTCCTAAAGTGAAATGCTCTATTCCATCTGTTTGAAAAAGCTTTGGTCTTGCCGAGATTGGAAACAGCAGAGTCCATCACCAAAGACTAGCGCCTTAGCCGTTTAGGCCACAATCGTATTGTTAATTTAGTGTATTTGAGTTGTGTATATAAGTGTAATACCTATGCTTATCTGCTAATGTTTATACAATGTATAGTTTAATTAGTAATACATCTGAAATAGACATAGTGCTTCCTCATTTTGTAAGTTGGGTTAAAAATGAACATTGTGCTTTCTCATTTCGTAAGTTGCGTTCATTAAAATGTTAAAACTTCTCCCGTGTGGTCTTAAGCATACAATTACATGTTTAAAAAAAATTTAATTTAAAAATTAAGCACAATTAAGGATATTTTTGTTGACTTCTTATTGGATGAATAAAGTCAAATATAAATAGTGCGTAGTTTAAATTGTTTATTTTACATTATTAATTAGATGTGTATGTTTTAGTATTGCTGGATTAAAGGTAGTTACTTCCTTGTATTCCGTATACACAGCTTCAAAGTTTGCAGTACGAGCGCTATCTGAATCTCTGCATAAGGAACTAGCGGCCTCAGGATCCCGAATAAGAGTTACTGTGAGTATATTAACAATACACTATTATTGTTTACACTACTGAATTAACTGTGCACAGTGTAAAACCCCTCTGAGGATGTTGACTGTGTCATCGAAATGTGCACCAGGGTTAGTTTAACAAAATTAATTTTCCATTAAGTTGTGCAGTTATTGTTTTCTGGTCCAGGGTTTCACTCAATCAGTGTGATTAAATTCAAAGATAACATTAATATTTGTTTGGTCTTTCTGAAGCTTTGTTAAGTTAGAGGTATGTAATAAAAAAAATTTTGGTGGCAAGTACATTAATTTCTGTAAGAGAACACAAGTTATTCAAATTTGACAGAACTAATTTAGAAAGGACATGACTAATGTTATACCATTTCTTGCAGGTAGTTGTGATTTTCCTGGAAATAAAATAGATTTATTTAGCTAATATAAGTTAGAGACAAACACTATTAGATTTGAAATATTTAGTTACATAATGCAAACGGTGAATAAATTACTATTGAGCTATAAAAGAAGGTAGAAGATAACCTTGTGCACAAAATCTCACAACTGAAACAATTACTAACTCACATGCGTTTCAACAATGTCACCATCTTCAACGATGCATAAGCAATACCAAACAAACAACTTTTTAGTTGTGAGATTTTGTGTTCAAGTTTTATTCTATCATCACTGTCTACATTATTTTGCCAAATATTTAAAACCGATAGTGACAGTTTAGGTTGTTATTACTGCTTCAAAAAAAAAAAAAAAAAAAAAAAAAAAAAAAAATTATGTGGTATTCAAAAGGTTCACCAGGGTTTTTGTCATTTATTTTTGGGATCGTTTAATCAAAACACATTTAGCTAAAATGTTTAAAATTATTCATTTATTTTCCCAACAAATTAATGTGTAATATATTTTTGAAAGGAAACTATTCTAAACTATGAATGAAGTAAGACCTAAAGGTACGTAAGTTTACAAAATTAAAAATATAAAAATTTGTTTTTAATTTTTAATAAAAACCTTAAAAACCAATTGATTGGATAAATTTGTTTTATTTCTGATTGCAAATTACAAACTATCTTTTATAGGAGGTAGGCTATAGTAAATAATTTAAGTGTATAGGTAGTTATTGCCCTTCTTGTTTTAACAGAACTTAAGTCCTGGTGCAGTGAGTACAGAGTTCGGTAGTAGTGCAGATATGAAACCTCCTGCGGGCTTTGAACGTCGGTTCGGTGACAATGAAATGCTTCAACCTTCCGACATTTCTGATGCAGTTGTTTTTATCATGTCTACAAATAGTAGAGTGCACGTGAGTATTATTGTTAGTCTTAACTTAAGTTGATCTACTCTATAGATACGTTACTATGCTTGGTTTAACACTAAAATAATAAATAAACCTAAATTGATCAATAATAAATCATTAGAGATTAGTAAATCGTGTAAAAGGTAGTGTAAGATCTACGTCCCATAAAACAACCCTGTTGTAAAATTTTGTCCGCAAAAACCTCCACAGCCGAAAAAAGAATTGATATGAATACAATCCCGCCAAAGAAGCATGCTCAGTCTTGGATGTGCACATAGAAACCTATGTAAAATGGTTAGTAAAATTTATTTCATCACTGATTTGATTGAGAGCTTGAAAATTCTTTCAACGCTGTTTAGCGGGGAGTTTGAAAATTATGTCAACGCTGTTTGGCGGGGAGCTTGAAAATTGTGTCAACGCTGTTTATATAAAACGATTGTATTTATATACAGTTTATAACCTCAAAGCAAATCTTATAATGTAATATAGTATACATTAGTTCTAAAATTTATATCTATAAAAATATCAACTTCACAAGAAATTATAATGATTGAAGTTGTAAACATAACCCCAAAGTATAATCTACGCTGGGTTTTGTTTAAGTATGACAGATGATGGGTGAAATCAGCTGTTATATTAAAATTTTAACAAATAGGTCTAGTGTTTTTGATTTTTCTAATTAGTAAAAAATAGTTCAACTAAACTGAACTAATGATAATGAGGAAATACGTAATCTCATTTCAAAACTGAATTAACTGGGTATTTTTGAATTATAAACAAAAAACATTTAAGAAATAATAAACCATTGTGTAATAATTTTCAGCGTTTTAAAACAGTAAATAACTCGTCTTCTACTGAACATAGCCTATCGGGTGTAGATTTTAACCACTTTTTCAGGGGTCCCCATTGAACAACTTTGACAAAATCTTGACCCTTTCTAACCAACCCCTAAAAACTAACCCCCCATTTTAGAGTGGGTGAGGTTTAAATTGTAAAAATGCACTTCCTTGGAGCATATCAAATGTGTGTGCAAAATCTAACATCGATCCGTTATTTCTGTGAGGCTGTAACCCCGTCGAAAACAAGAAGTAGAAACATTTTTAAAATAACGATTTTCAAACATTCATAATTTCGGCATCTGATGGTCCCAAGAGTTAAAATTTGGTACACGTCCTCAGGGGCCCTTCGAAAATGGATATGC
>JAGFPH010001391.1:53789-87283 GCA_018207615.1 Philaenus spumarius
ACGATTTTAATACTTAAATAGCACCGTGATCTGATGGTCCCTAAAATTAAAATTTGGTACACGTCCTCAGGGACCCTTCAAGAATTGGTGTATATCAACATCGTTGACCCACAGGGGGTCGAGGTAGGGGAGGGTGAAAACCCTTACTTGTTCTGTCACGTAAACAGCGTCCCTAGATACTATTAATGGTTCATGGTAAATGAGAGCGAAAGCAGAGAGCGAGGGAGAGAGAGGGGAGAGGGAGAGGGAGAGCGAGAGCAGGTAGATCGGGAGAGAGAGCCGATAGAGATGGAGAGCGAGAGAGAGGGGGGAGAGGGAGAGAGGGAGTGAGAGCAGATAGAGAGGGAGAGAGAGAGGGGGAGAGGAAGACCGAGAGCAGATAGAGGGGGAGCGAGTGAGAGAGAGGGAGAGAGAGGGAGGGATGGGAGAGAGATGGAATTAATTACATACAGACATAGCAGTTTCTATATAAATTATTCTGTGTATTTATTTTCAGATTCCAGAGCTCGTGATCCAGCAAAACTTTGAAATCGGTTATGACAGTGTAAGGAAATAATAAAGTATATACAGAAGAAATAAATATCTGTATATTATAAAACCTGTATTCTGTTAGATGATTTTTTATATGTAATAAAAATTTTTCCATTATAAATTTGGTATTTATTTTCCTTCAATATTAGGCCTATATATTTGAATCTGCTAATTAATTGAAATGGCACCAATTATTGTAAAAAAATGTAACTTTAAATAAATTGTGCAAACCGTTAAGCAACAAGCGAATTACACAATACTTTAAAGAAAAAATAATTATAACTCATGATTGAGCATTTCTAGGCAAACATAAACAAAGAAGAAAAAGCAACAAAACTAGTTCTTAGTTAAATTAACTAAAGTTATAATAGTTAGGTTTAAAACAACTAAAACGTAACTTAATATATATTCCACACGTATAATTTCAGATCAAATCAACAAATAACAGCTTAACCCTGTAATTACTTTGATATTAAACAAATAACGGGAAGTTCATTTGTATTGAATATAATTCAGTATTATTTTTAGACAAAATTTTATTTTTAATTTAATTTGTGTTATACATAATATGGATTAATATTATTATGAAACTAAATATTCTGAAAATACCATTATTTAAAAAATTTAAAGTAAGTTTATTGTTAACAATGAATTAGTTATCTATAGTGCTATGTTATGTAGGCAGAGATAAGTTTAAACACATTTGATTACAAGAGTAAAAATATAATGTTAATTTATTTTAAAGCAAAATGTGAAACTATCCGGTTTGTTATAGTGTTTTCATACTTACAAATAATGATATATTTTATTATTAATAAACTTTATTTTTAGCTGTTTTGAAAGATACACTTAGTTATAAAAACTATAATATTAATTTCTCTTTTTATTACGATTGCAATAAAGAAACTAATAGTTATTTTTATAAATGGATTTTTTAAGTGAAACAAATTTTCTACTATATATGTTTTCAAAGGAGTACAACCTGAAAACATTGAAATTTTTTTTGCAGTTGCACAATTATATAGGTTTAGAAAATACAAATTGTCGCCTTCAAACAAAGTAAAGAATACAATTTAAAATTTAGTATTTAGCCTTAAATACGTTTCACAATAACATTTAAAACTATACATTGAAAAGTATTTTCATTATTTTACAGAAAGTATTGAAACTTACAGAATATCATAACTTCCAATATGTAAGTTGTAAATCTTATATATACTTATACTGGATTTCATTGTTGGATAGTTAATAATAGTTTGTCATTAACTTATAGGCCTATTTAATTTTAACTTCTGTGATTGGTTTCTCATATCAATTTAAATGATTGAGTTGTAAGCATCATTCAGAAAGAAACATAAAATAATTTCATAGTGTATGTTACTGGTTTTGTTTTATAGTATAAAAATTTTTACACAAAGTTAAGATTAAATAAATAATAACAAAATAAGAAAATACTAGGCAATAATTAAAAAATACACCTAAAACAGATGATTATTTTCACCACTTTAATTGATTAGGTTCACCTAGTCTGGACCAATCTGAAATAGAATTAACTATTATAACACTCAATAATTTTAAATAAATACGTGGAATTCTTAGTGACTTTGGTAATCTAGCCTTCAAACCCACTTTAATTATTTGTTTACTTTCTTTAGTATGTAGGTAATTTAGGAGTGAACCAAGCCTAAATTACCTTTAACCCTCACAGTAGGTATTTGTCTTCTGACAAGAAACATCATGTCTACAGAGTAAAGTTGTACAGGTTTAAAGTTTTATTTTATTGTGAGTTGTTTATATGTAATAGTGTTATGTAATGTGTGCTGTTGTATCGAAGTTTACCTGTTTGGATTAACAATTTATGGATCTGAAGATGACCTCAGGCTGAATTTAAAGGCTGAAATCGTCAATCCCAAATCAGATTAAGGAACTGACAACCTTAAAGGTATGCAATCTAGTTATTTAGTATTTTATATTTATGTCATAATTTTATACCTAAGTTATGAGAAATAATTTGTGTAAGTTCAATTCTTTACAGTTGAGTAAACAAATGTCCAAAGGCGGATTAAAATCATGAAATTTTTACAATATTTTTAAATGTTGTTTATTAATTTGAATATATTTTAAAAATAATTTTTATCTATTTTCATCAATTGATTGATAATTTTATTGCAGATATTGTTAAACTAAAGGGTGTGCAAAACCAGGACGAAACAGTCCCATACAGTCTTGTTCAATGTAATTTATCTTTCATCAAATTTGAAGATAATCTTTTGTAATTTGCAGAAGATCGTTTATAAACATCTAAATTATATTTTTTTTAAAATTGTAAATTATATATATATATTTTTTTGTATTAAATAGAAATTTTTCTTATAAACAAGACGAAAAACATAATTTTCAGTCGAGTCACTTAAATGCAGTAAAACATTGGGATGCATTTTGTTACCTACTAACTGCACATTGTAGCTTTGTGCAAATTTAAATATCGTACACTGCAGTAAGACTGGCATTAGTAAAAACGAAAGTGTATACATGCGGTATTCTAGTTGCGCTCGAGCGCTTTACCAATGCACCATTCACTGGATTCTATGCTCGAGTGGTATTGCTCATCTTAAATATCTTGTATATTAATTGGCTAAGAGTTTCTTTATCAGCCCTTTACACCGTTATTTTTTTAACAGATTTGTACAAATGAAGTGCCATTTTAGACGTTTTATGTATACATCCACGTCTTAAAAAAAAAGAGCACTGTGGCGAAAATCACACTGATTTGAATAAAAAACATCGAACCACAAAACAAGGAACAAAAACAATAACTAAACAACTAAATTGTAAGTTATGTTAATACGCTACCCTTATGTACATTTCGAAGTCATGGTCATCACCCTCAGAGGGTTTTAACACTATTAAAGTATACAGACAATATTACAGAGCTATATATACCCGCCCACCCCCACTCCTCCTCATGCCGTTCAATCCAAGACCGACCTGGGGGGGGGGAATGGGAGGAGCCACATTAAATCTACTACAAGTATCTATTATTAACAATAAAAGCCTATTTAACAATGAATAAGGAGAGCGTACATAAGAGTATCGTATTAACATAACTTACAATTTAGTTGTTTAGTTAGTTATTGTTTTGTGGTTCCGGGTTTTTTATTCAAATCAGTGTGATCCACGTTTTAACTCATTTCTCTGTGGGTATGCACAGAAATATGGATAATCACATTTACTACACACACTCATGATACATGCTGCTCTCTCACACTGTCCTTTACTCATATTATGGTAGCGAAGGTTCATTGATTTTAGGAGGTAATTTAGACAAACTTCCTATGATTTTAGCAGGATATTTTAATGTTTACTTTGCAACAAACGACTCAATCCCTTTGACAACATTCCTTAAACAAATGTATTTGATAATCAATAATAAGCCAACTGAACCAACAACTAGATGTGGAACAACAATCGATGCTGTATTTTCAAGATACCTCGATAACATCAAGTCGAATACTTTTGATACATACTTCAGTTACCATCGGCCAATCATTTCTTTAATAGCGTCTAATAAACCTTCAACAGCTACTATTACAGAAATCACAGAAGATATATCAAATAATATTACGTAACTGCAATATAAAAAAGTTTATCTTTACAATCCTTATTTGTCCTGTATTTATAGTATTACTAGTAAACCCTTGAGAAAAATCACAGGCTCATTAATTAGATACACATTAGAAATACACAATTTAAAAAACAAACTATTTACAAAAAACATTAAGGCCTACTTATCTAGGCCTACTTAAACATAACCCCGTACGTACGCTCGTACACTCGTTTTTATAGGAGTTGATAGTTGTAGCATTTGCATTTTTATGTTCTTCAAATTATGAATAAACTAGCTCGTTCGACCCGGCTTTGCACGGATAGACAAATCAAAGTTAAATGTAGATTAACAAAAAATATATTATATCAATAAATATATTACTCTATGTATTTCTTATGGGGATTTTTAGTAACTTTGACCCCCCCCCCAAACCTCCCTTAATTTTTTGTTAAACCCTTTCTTAGCGAGCACTTAGGGTCCTAGAGGAAGCTACATAATAAATTTCATTCCAATCCATTCGGTGTTTCTTTTTAGTAACTTTGACCCCCCTAAACCCTCTAAAATTTCTTTTTTTTTAAAACCCTTTCTTAGCGAGTACCTAGGGAACTAGATGAAGCTACATACCTAATTTCATTCCAATCCGTTCGATGGTATTTGTAGTAACTTTGACCCCCCAAATCTCCCTTAAAATTTCAAATTTTTTGAAAAACTTTCTTAACGAGCACCTATGGCCCTAGGGGAAGCTACATACCAAATTTCATTCCAATCCGTTCGGTAGGTTTTGAGAAATCGTGATTTAGTAACTTTGACCCAACAAAGCCCACTCCTCCCTAAAATTTCGAAACCCTTTCTTAGTGCGCGTCTAGAACGTATAAAGAGTATTAGTGCCAAATTTCATGTTTGTAGGCCTCGTGGTTTTGGAGAAACTGTGATGAGTCAATGAGTCAATGGTATTTGGCTCATGGTATTTGGTAGATTATTCAGTGTCCAACATTAACTGACATAAAATCACATTCTATGATTGTATAGTATCAAAATTTCTAAATATACTCTACATCTCGCACTAGACTTATTGTTTTTTAATGATTTTAAAAGTTAACATATTTATCATGATTTTGATGTTACAATGCTTTATTATCTAGTATGGCTCTTTTTTATTAAATTTATTTTTAAATTTAGCTTTTCAGCCAGTTTAAAAAATTCGAGTTAAATATATATAGTTTACTGGTTTTAATATTTTTGATATCTTTACATTTTTAAGCCCACTGGTATGTAACACTGGTATTTACTACATTTGGTATGTAAAGCCCAAAGCCCACTGTCTGGATTAAATGAAATCGTGATGAAACAAAGAAACATTTATTAAATAAAAACAGACACTGCATGAATTCATAAAATTAATATTAAAAACAGTTTCATGAGATATTAAGTTTTTGGTTATATTTATGAGATTTAGAAATTTCTTTAACTGGGATATTGTGTCTACTAAGGGAGTAATTCATTTTTTTTATGTGACTTCACTTTAGTCATACCTTGCAGTAAAAGTTAGTCGCAACGAAAATAATTGTTGCATGCACACTACCTGTAGATAATTTGTAAAAAAGTTTACAATATCTTAAAAAAAAATTGAGTTGGTACTGTCCTACTAAAAGAGTTATGTTTTTGTTCTTCTACCCATTTTTCTACTACCCATTCGGCAAATGGTTGATGATTTCAAAAATCTGTTTACAAAAATTGTTTGTTACTGCTCATAGGAGGTATAATAACTTTCAACGGACAAAATGTTTTTCATATTAAATGAGCCATTTTTGTGTTAAGACTCTCAATTTCTATGCCCTTGGTACGATATTGCACATTAATGAACTTTAATGAGTTTTCCCATTGTTACGTTTTATATGTCAGTCTGGAAGTAATTTGCGCAAAATAATGGCAGTTACAATGACCGTAAAAAGTGGTATAAACATACAAGAGGCCTCAAACCCATATTTAACTGGAAGTTTATTTAAAAATACACTTTAGAGTTGGCTATGGTTTTGTGGTATAGGGCCTTAAACATATAAACTATGTAGACATTTTCTGAAAGTCGATTTTCATGGGAACGATTTCAATAGGTACTTTCTTTTGTATATCTAATAATTCAACTCTTATAGGATCCCACTTCTGTCTGTCGCAGTAGATTTCCTCCAACGTGTACACGTATCCCAGTGAAATTGGTACAGCTATAATTATTGAATGCTACATTTCAATAATCAGAACAAAGTATATATGATCCGAAATTTGGTAACCAAAACTTGCATTTTAGAGCATTTATTTAAATATATCAACATTATTTTTTAAAAATTTTGTGTTATGCAGTTTTCATTGTTTAATTTTCATATTTCTAAAAATGTTACTGAAACCCCAATCCTTTGTTTCCAACATTACTGCGGCCAAAATTTCGAAGAAACCAACGGTGTAGTAAACGGTGTAGATATATAACTAGTCTAGTTTATAGATAAACTAAAGCTGATCAAAAACTGTGTGAAAAGTGATGACAAATATGTTTGATTATAATACGGAAATAGCCTACCATGTGTTGGGAGCCGTCATCTTCTTTCACTGTATAATTTCTTCCCACAATGGTTGTTATTAATTGGATGGTTAGTTCAGCACTTCTTCGATTTATTTCCAGGTATTGGTGATTTTGTTTCTTAGTATACACTATACAAATATTTCATACGGTCAATAATACGAATTATACATTTTATTAAACGTATTACAATAGTAAATACATTTGACCTGGAGTTTGTTCTACAAAGTTGTTTTGGCTGAGTGTTTTTTGTTCATATGTGAGTGAACATACGAAATTTGGCATGTTTTTTATTACAACAACATATATATATATATATATATATATACATCTTATAAGTAGTGAGTTTAGCTACACGTTGTGACATCCGTATGCACGAGGGGGGCGGGGAGGGTAGGCTGAGATACTCTTTACTTTTATTTACTAGTAATAAGGCTTAAGGGTTGATTGTTAAGACATAGACAAACACAAGTTTCCTCTAACATAGCTGTAACTTAATTGGTCATGTAAGTCTAATAACGGTTGGAAGTTATAACATGCTTTGTAATTGAAGAGTTTAACAAGTTTACACAAGTTTAATTAAGCGGACAAGGTCAATAACTGAACACAACATGATTCTTCCTTACACAAACTTGAATTTGAATATTAGCATGCATTCAGATTATTAGAGTATTACAACAAATATATTCTTTAAGTTAACTAAAAGATTTACCTCTTTCGGGTTTAAATTAGACTCTTCAATTCATACAAACATACCTGAAACAACAAAACACAATTGTTTGAATATGCACTGTTAATATTTATATATTACTTGAATAGTTTAATGGATTATATCAGGCTTAAATTCATGCGATGAAATTATTGCAACTAAAGATTCTCTCTCTTTCGTATTATATACAAGAATATACTACAACCTCTTTAATTCAAGAAAACGTAATTATAGATTGGTAAATTTTTACGATTCACTAAGGTCTCATATTTTAATTAGTGACTAAAACGTGCTTGATGTAAACACTTTTTTTGTGGAACGGAGTTCCAAATATACGACTTTAAACATTTCAAATGGCCCCCTATTTGAAAATAGTGTTACATGAAGTACATGAAGTTTTCGTCTGTAGAAAATTTGTGCGAAAATTTTAGTGCATATATGTCAGATGTGAATTTTATATCGTACCTATTTCCAAAGAAATTTTTATTGTAAAAAAGCAAAATGGATGATAGCAGTCAGTAAAAGGAGAAAATATTTTATTCGAAATAGTTTGTTCGTTTTAGTATGTAGATTCCGAAAATGTAAAGTCAATGCCTATTGTTGACATCCTGTATAATATAATCACCTAACTCCTCCATTAATAAAGTAAAAACGTTAAACAATCTGTAAAGAAGCAGCGAGCAGTTCAGTGATAATTGTCAAAATAGACGTAAACGGCAATGTTGGTCCTTCAGATCCACAAATAATAGTTTAGGGTATACAATATATTGTTTTAAACATGAACACTATGTATTTAGCAATGGTCCAATTGTTTATTAAAGTTGACTTAAAGTCAGCTTTACCGGAATTTATATATTCCTCTAATGAGTAGTAAGAGCCTTGTTAAAAAAAACTGATATACTCAATTTAAATTTACTTTCTGTCAAAGATTGTACAACACCTGGCAGCTTGTTAAATAGCTTGATTTGTCACTGAAAACTGTGACCTTCATGTGTAACCAAATCTTGTCTTGAGCTATATTCTACTTAACATTGATTAAATTTGAGGAAATATTTAAAAAGAGAAGTGTAAAAATCTGTAATTTAAAGAACAGATAAACCATAAATTATTCTTACAGTGTTATACATTTTCTTAGCTTTAGCTTTAATAAGTAATATTTTGTATATCATTTTCTGAAAGTTTATAAAATTTTGATCATCAAGAGACAATCTTAACTATTACAGTCCCTTTATTTAACTATAAGCTGACTGAGGTGTTTTGTGAAAGACTGATTTTAAAAACATATTTTCAAAATGCTTTGAAAGTAATACAATCAAGAGGGAAATTATTTCTAATTGTTACAATATTTTTTAAGATCAACATTGTATAACCTGTCAAAAAATATCAGATAATGCACGAAAAATAACTAATATCCATGAAAAAACAAAACAATATTTTACAATTAATAACTGGCAGAGTAACAAATCAAAAGAAAAATTTACGAACAACAGTCATATGAAACATAGGCCTACGCCAGGCTGTTAGGTGTGTATAGCAGTTCAGAATATCATACGTTATACATGTACAACAAGTTGAGCCACTTATTTGATGTCAGCAATCATTTCCTTATTGTATTCATGCATACTAAAGGTAATTGGGTAAAGTAATCATACACCTTAATTAAACAAAATTATAATTCAGTCTAACTGCTTTCAAGATTATCGCTAAATCCGGCAATATTTAACAAAATTATAAATAAGAAATTGGAAGAATCAAAATGCAGGAAATCAAAAGTTATGCGATATAACAAAGATATTAAATAGCAAACGTAGACATTTCTTGTCATCTGTTGTAAATGTAAGACCACATATTCACACTTTTTATAGATTGTGTTGCTTTCGAAAATTGGGAGGAAGCTAGTAATAATATTATACATACTCAATTAAATTGAAGTGTTTACTCCAAGAATAAAAACTATATATTATTACACAAATACAATACATTCAAACAAATATCGTAGACTGTGATATGACTTTACTTGTACTTGTTTCACTGAAATAAGCTTCTATTAATAATTGTACAATCGTTTTAAAGTGCCAAATTATTCATTGAAATGAAATATTTATGTTAGGTTTGAGAAATGTCCTAAAAACATAATGTATAAATATAAAAAAATGATGTGTTTATTATTTGAAACGTGATTAGATAGGCGACATGTTATCAACATTACAAACATTTGTTATCTAAATGTTATACATTCACCTTGAAGAGTTTACATTAGTGATGATGACTAAATATTTGTTTTTTCTTGTCATAAAGGTATGTAAAGAATATGAAACGTTGTAACTACTCAATGTTTTCAGTTTAGGAAAATGTCTATACACATAAGTATGTTTATCGTAAGGCGTTTGGGGATAGGACAAAAACTATTATTGGAAACAATTCAATTACTCAATAATTGTAATAATTTTGGATTGAAACCTTAAAATTTTGAAATACCTTTTCTATTCATTAATAAAATTAAAATAATTAGAATTCACAGTTTAAGAGAAATAAAAATCCCAACATTATAAAAAACACTAGTTAAATATTTACAATAAGTACATATTTTAAATAAGAAAAGAAGTTGATTTTGTCAATACATGCTACGATTTCAATTAAATTTATATTGATTTGTGGTAAACTTCTTATACTCAATATTACAACTGTATGAGCTAGTGTACCATATTTTCAATAACACTTTATAAAATATCAAAATTGTAAAAAAAATTCAAACATAGGCAAGTTTTTTTTTCTAATAGAAATTACAAACCACACATTTGGTTGACTTAAAACATTTTTCAAGGGTAATATAACTATGTACGAAATATTATTCAAATTTTGTGCCACCATTTCGTTATGGTCAACAAATAATTAATTTCGTCCTTTTGAGATAACATGTGACAAGATGTGGGTTTCCATTTGAAAAGTTTGAGTTGATTTTCCCAACATACCTCATTTTAGGAAAGGGGCAACATTTTACACTGTCATACAAGACCCTTCAGAAGCCCTGTAGATAAGCAGTCTCAAAAGGGTTTGGCTTTATTTTAATGTATACAAAAGTTATAAGACGAGGCCCTTTTGGCACTTTTTATTTTTATATAGGCTAGGCCTAAGCAATAAATGACGTGTTGGTTTAACCGAGGATGGGAATTTGTATCAGTATTTACGATATATAACGATGGCAAGCTGATCAAGATATTATTATTTCCTGTTTCTTTATTAAGATTTATGAATACAAAATGCACATATTTGACAAAACATCATGATATCTTTTGTGTGTGGTGTACAAGTAGGTGCGATTTAATTGGTAAAAAGTTATTATTCCATAGAAAGATATTGTAAATATGCTTGCTATTCTTTTAAATCTACCTTTCAATGTGATACCCAAAACTATTCAAAAGCTAACTAACAACAACTAAATCTGTATTTACTAAAACTAAACAAACAAGTATTCAGCAATCAGTTTATGAGGGCGATAAGACATGCCATGTAACCTCACTTATCTTTATAAAATATGTTTATTTCAACATCATGACCTAAGAGTACTTCCAAAGTTAAACACTGTTAGTAAGAGACTAAGTTGAAGATGGATCGTTGGGCAGGTAGAGTTGCTGTAGTCACAGGAGCGAGTACTGGTATAGGAGCTGCAATCGTCAAAGACTTGCTTAAACATGGACTCATTGTTGTGGGCGTAGCAAGACGAGTAGAGGTTGTTCAGGTGGGTTACAAAAACATTTAGATTACTTAATGTTGTGTGACCTTTTGCTAAACACATTTTAATGAAATTGTTTTACGTTTACTTTAGTAAAAAGGAAAATGTACAAAGTAGTATTACTTTACTAAAACTACTGCGAATCATAACAGTTTAACAATTTGTATTAAAGTTAAACATTTTAAGCAGATGTACCAAACATATTTTATTTATCACATATACATTTACTTTTAATAGTAAATTAATCTCTAAACCAGAATAACGTAAGAAATTCAAATGATTAAAACACATAATAAATCATAACATATGAATTAGATACTTTGTCAAGTTTTTTCGTGATTGGGCTGCAAGTACTCTTTAGAAATGGAACAAATGGAATGTTGTATTGCATTTCTTGAACGCTTATTTACCAGATAATATTTTACTTTCAGCGACATCTTTTAGAATTTGATGTTACTAAATCTCGATTTTTTGTCATTCTTGCTGCAAATTTTATGTAGATTCTAAAACTGGTATTAAATTTAAATGATATCACGCTCAAGAAATTTTGGTTTTACTTGCACAAGTACAAATTTTTAAAATTTTTTAAATATAAATTAATTTTTGAGTATTATTTAAAAAATAAATAAATATGTGCTATGTTGACACTTCTGGCAAGTAGTTATCAAAACCCACCCTGTATATCAATTTGAAGCTTAATTCTTCTCATACTCTGCAAAAATGTTAAATGTGTCATTTTATTATTTTAAATGTGATTAAAATACAAATTGTTAATGTCTTCAAACAATTGTGGTGAGTTTCATAGTCTTTTTGTATTTACAACTAACTGCTGATTTATTATTAATGAAATCTCACTTCATGATTCCAATAACTAGACAGCTGATCAAGGTTTTGACTTATTTTCCTCTACAGTAAACAAATGTAATCTTTATGAAGTAATTTTTAAACCTGTATAAGTGTGTTCGTTTTTTAAACTTTGTGATTTCGATCAATGGTAAAATATGTACTTGTGTACAGAATGTAATTATACAGGCTATATACATTTTTATGTACGTGGTAATATTCTCATATAAATAACTGCACCATACAGTTAGGCTTATAAAATCTTAGTTAAGTTATTAATGTTAAAGTATTTTTTTTATCGAAGTTTATTAATTCTGCTTTGAATTACATTTTATAAAATAAGCCCAACAAACAATATATTATAATCTAACATTGATAAATAAAATAATAACATAAAATTTCCTTCTAACTATATTATTTAAAATAAACGGTACCAAAAACTGGCACATACTTTCTCACAAACATATTTAACTTGTTAAACAGATTCAATGTGGCTTCATAATTGTAATAAAGTAGGAGAGGGGATACATTAAAGTAGGAGAGTAACTAATAAATATTATTATTAATAGCTGAGAGAAAACTATTCGATCGATTTCGAACAAATTTGCACCAAACATGCCAATTAATTAGGCCTGTACAGATGCACGTATAAAAGGTTTTGAAAAACAACCGACTTTTTTTCCATAAAACCACTAAAAATCTGTTATTATTATTATTATCTAAACGAGCATTTTTAGAAAGATGCGTTTTTTTTTTGTATATGGTAGGGTACATTAAGGCTACAAATAAGCCAAATTTTATCAAAATCGTTACCGGTAGTGCCGTTTTTTTTGTAAAAAATAATAACTTATTTTTTGGAATTTTTTGGCTTGGTTGTTTCCAAAAAATTTCAAAACCTTTTTTCGTACATCTTTACAGGCCTAATTTACATGTTTGATGCAAATTTGTTCGAAATCGATCGAATAACCTATCAAGCCTTGTATGCATACACACATACAGACATGCAGACAGACTACAGACAGACATTTTGTAAAAACAACTTTTTTCGACTCAGGTCGTCTCAAAACGGATATTTCCACAAAAATCTCAACATAGATTTTTTCACTACACTTTCTTTATACTATGGTACGGTGAGAAAGTAAAAAGAGTGGTAAAATATACATACATCTTAACCAATAAACGAATATGCTACCTCAAGAACAGAAATTTCAATAAAAACTTTATGAATGGAAAAAAGATAAAAAGGATGCAACATAAAAACATTGTTTGTTAAACTAACATCAATTATATTGGCAAAATTAATAAGGTACCTCTTAGGTATGAGGTTACAGTCGAGAAATGAAGAACCAGTGGCAGAAGCAGAACATAAGTATAGTTTTTTGTGTTCTATGTCCTTTTATTTTAAAGTTATACATAGAAATTATCAATCTTGGTTTATATAAATCAGTGTAACTATTTTTAATAATTTTATTATATTAGGTTAATGTAATAATTTACTTTAAAAAGTGTTAGTTGCTGTTTGATGGTTATGAAATACAGAAAATCCAAGATCTAAAAAAATGGGTTTATTAAAACTCCTTCCTTTACTTGTCAATTTTAATAAATAGTCTGTGTGTAGGTTCAATTCAAATTTGAAAAACAAAATGAATTTGTAGATTTTTTATCAATTTAAATAAACATAAAGAAATACAAAAATAATCCATACAATTATAATAATTTATAATTAAACTTATAAAATCGCTTTACTACCACTTTTCTTCTTTATTACTTTAGATATTTTTAAAATGCTGGTACTATGATCCTTTCTCCGCTTTTAAACTTAATTTCTCAGTCAGTAAGCATAAAATATAATATTTTATTGCTTTAAATTATGTAACTTCAAAATCTGTTAACCATATTATAGTTTTTGTCGAACGTTCTTTTAAGTACTTTTTTGGAATTTTTGATTTGTCAACGACAAAACATTAATTATATAGAAATACACTTTACAAAATTCCTTAATTTGGGACATGAATTAAAATTTTCGTAATCTTTGCAAGGACAGTCGAAACTCATAGAATTTGAGAAACCTTACGTTTTTGTTTCGCATTTAATAATATATTTTATATATTGATGTAACAGATATTTATAAAGTTATTTTATTCTATATTCTACTATATTTAGGAATTGGCCAAAGAATTGCAAGGATTAAAAGGCAAGCTGCTGGCAGTTAAAGCTGATATTAAGAATGAAAAGGACATTTTGCACGCTTTTGCCTGGATTGAGAAGAACACGTCTGGAGTAGACATATTAATTAATAACGCTGGTGTAGCCCATACTGATAGTCTAATAGGTAAATTACCCAATTGTTTAAATATGATACTAATAAAACCAGAAAACAAATCATTTATGGCTTACAATAATATGCTAAAATATTACATCAATAATGTAATATGTTAATATGTTATGTTTTAAACGTATATTGTTAGTTGGTTTATTTGTTTTATAAGTTTGCAAATATAAATTAACAGCTGTAATTAAAACATTAAATATTCTTTTTGAAGTGAAAACTTCTTTTTAAAACATTTTGCTGGCGGTGTATCGGATTTTACCGTCACGCTCTATTACGTCACGCATTTAACGTCATGCTATACTATGTATAGTAGACGTGTGTATATAGCAGAGTATATAATTTACTTGGTAATACGTCTAAATAGATACCTTTATTAGTCGCCTTTGATTATTAGTCCAATTTTTTAGTTTGAACAAAGTTTTGATCCTGTCGAGATTCGAACCAGCAGAGTCCATCACCATAGACTAGCGCCTTAGCTGGTTAGGCCATGAACTCATTGCTAGTTTAGTATATTTTGGTTGGGTATATAAGTGTAACAGATTGTCCTACGTCATAGGCTTAACCCGTTAACGTTAACACAATGTATACTTTAATTGGTATAATACCTCTGAAATGGACATTATGCTTCCTCATTTCGTAAGTTGTGTTAAAAAGTTTACACTTCTCCCGTGCACACAATTTACATTTTTTTATTTGTTCTATAATTGTAATCAAATTAAAATTTTCTGTTTTTATTATTTCAGACGGATCTACCTCCGCTTGGAAAGAAATGTTTGACGTAAATGTGATTGGACTTTCTATTTGCGCTAGAGAAGCACTTAAGTCAATGAAGAAGAAAAAAGCAGACGATGGGATTATTATAAACATAAACAGGTGTGTTATAATATATTTGAATGTAGTAGGAACTTTTTAAAGTAACAATTTTGAACTTTTTAAAAGTTGGAACTTTTGACGGAAAGTTCTCACACATATTTATGACCGTTTGTCAAATTTAGTTAGTAAAATGTACCAAGTGTACGTATTATATATAATATTAGTGAATACAGAAGATTAATTTGAACCGGATATTGTGTTTTAGTATTGCTGGCAGAAGGTTATTTACGACCCTGTCCATGTATTCTGCGTCAAAGTTTGCAGTTGCTGCATTGTCAGAAGCGCTTCACAAAGAAATCGAGGATTCAGGTCACCACATTAGAGTTACAGTGAGTTTATAAAACATATTCTATTTTAGTTACTATTTACAATACTCTCAGGGCAAACCATCTATCAAGTGTTTTAAATTCAAGCAGGCATACTGTTTAGAATGTCTACGTATGTTTAAAATGTATAGATATTTTAATTAATATTTATTGCATTATACTCCATGTAAACACTATGTTGTATATACACAGTAGTATTTTAAAAACTTTTTGATCACAGAAATTCATTGTTTTAAAGAGCTTCAATTTTATGTATCACAAGCAGTATTGTTAGTTGTAAATTTTTGAGATTGGAGTGTTGGAAGGGGATGGGTTTGGGATTTTGTAAATAGGTTTTCTGAGGTCCCCTTGACTCACAGTTCCGAGATTAGATTTTGTAAACTACTTTCTGTCTTTTAAATAATTATACATTTATACAAATAACTTAAATAATCACATTTTTGAGTGTAGCGAACGAATGTGTTAGGCAGTTTTTATTTTTTTAACAATGAAATTCATGATTTTTAAAGGGCTTTAATTTGATGTATCACAAGCCATATGTGTAAATTGCAAATTTTTGAGATAAGGGTGGTAAGAATGGAGGGGTTTTTCATTTTGAAAATATGTGTTCCAAGGTATCAGTGCATAGATGTCCCAAGATCAGATTTTCTTTTAAATAATAGAGGTAAGAGATAAGGGGTGGCATAAAGTAAAGAACTGAAAAATGATTTGCGAGCTCAACAAAGGAAATTACTATATATCTGTACTTATTGTATGGGTTATAAAAACTTAATTTTAGATGGTACATCACAAAGCTGAAAAATCGTAAAGATGTTAAATTTATACATGAAATATAAATTAACTTTGATGCTAAATGCATTTCATCAAAGTAAGAATTTGCTAATTTTCTCCCACTCACATAAATTACAAACACTACTATTACACATTTAGTTTGTTTCTATTTTATTGTTGACAGAATATCAGTCCAGGTATGGTTGAGACGGAAATGCTCACTAACTGGGTTGAGAAGTTAAAATATCCAGTCGACTACTCCAGTGCGTTGCGTCCTGAAGACATAGCCAATGCTGTTCATTTTGTTATAGCTGCAGACAATAATGTCCTTGTAAGTAGCTTTTAGAAAATCACAATGATTTTCTCCAACAAATTTTAATGAACCTAGAGTATTTTTGTAATATCTGAAGGAACTCAGGTCATAGTCAATGCATTTAAATGTTAACTGTCTTTGAAAAAGATGATGTAAAATTGTGAAGGTAAAGTTAAATTTGAAAATAATCATATTTGATACAAATCGGTTGAGCACATCTTCTCGTAATAAGTTACTCAACTTTTTTAGTTTAGTTTTAATTTGCTTTACAAGCTTTTAACTATCCCGGATTAAATGGTGGAACAATTATTGTTGTTATTAAAAATTAATGTTCAGAAGTAAATGTATTTTAAGTAACAAAATTAAAGTCAAAGTAAATAATTCGACCACTTAGCTGATGCGCTGACGTAATTTGAACGAATTTCCAAAATTAAGTTTATATGATTTCGGGATTCAACAAATTATTTCTGAAATTGGTCTATGTCACGAAGGCGCTGAATAGATGTCTGCATTTTTGACATAATATTAGTAGAATTTGTTTGCATCTCAGCCTTTAGCCCCGGCGCATGCCTTGCTTCGTACCGCTTGCAGCTGAAATATTTCTCTTTGAAAGTTTGCACTTCGATCTTGCGGAATAGGATTACGGACTGCTTCGCTTCGCTCACAACAGCCAAACTCGCTTCGAATGCTTTCATCCCGTCTGTTTGCCCACGTGTATTTTAACCTGATACTTTTATTTTATTCTACGTTTTGAATGATTTTGGGGAAACCAGATACCCTATAAGGCCGTTTAAAAAAGCAAAATGTGTAGAATGATATCGTTTATTTATGGTTTTTGTATAAAAGTCCAACAAAATTTCATTCTAGTACGGAAAATTTAAAAACTGTCTTCCGGTTAAGAAGCGTGTTTCTGATTGTTGGATTTTTTGGCGAACTCTTCCGAGCAACTTAGAAAACCAAAATGTCTACCAAATTTGGACCAAAACGGACGTAAAATGTGGCCGTTAGAGTGAGAATATATATATTCATATATAGTATATGACATTTTTAATGGCAACCTGATATGTTCTGGGAACCGTGATCGGTGCTCATTTACTAATCCCGACTTTAGGTGTTACCATAAGAGTCACTGCAATAGCTCATATTTCCTATGGCAATTCCATAATAACACCGTACAGTAACTTATGATCATGAACATTATTCAAACAGTAAATATTTATAACAGTATAGATAAACGGTACCAGGAACTGGCACATACTTTCTCACAAATACATTTAAATTACTAAACAGATTCACTGTGACTTGTAGGGTGGAGTAGGAGAGTTTTTTTTATTAAAGTTGGAGATTAACTAATAAATATTATTATTATTATCTAGAGAGAAAACTATTCGATTGATTTCGAAAAAAATTGCTCCAAACACGTCAATTAGGTCTTTATAGATGCATGTAAAAACGTTTTGAAATTTTTTTTAAAACATCCCGCTTTATGGCCAAAAAACCCTCAAAAATCAGTTATTATTATTATTATTAGCTAAACGAGAATTTTTAGAAAGATGCGGGTTTTTGTATATGGTAGGGCACATTAAAGGCTACAAATAAGCCAAATTTGATCAAAATCGTTAGAGCCGTTTTTGTATAAAAAAATAATAACTGATTTTTTGGGGGTTTTTTGACCAAAAAGGGGGTTGTTTTTCAAAAATTTTCAAAACATTTTTTCGTGCATCTATACAGGCCTACTGGACATGTCTGGTGCAAATTTGGTTGAAATCAATCGAATAGTTTGCTCTCTAGCTTTGTATACTTTTATTAAAGTAGGCGATTAACTAATAAATATTATTATTATTAGCTAGAGAGAAAACTATTCTATCGATTTCGAACAAATTTGCACCAAACACGTCAATTAGGTCTTTATAGATGCACGTAAAAAGGTTTTGAAAATTTTTGAAAAACAACCCCCTTTATGGCCAAAAAAATCCCCAAAATCAGTTATTATTATTATTATTAGCTAAACGAGAATTTTTAGAAAGATGCTGGTTTTTGTATATGGTAGGGCACATTAAAAGCTACAAATAAGCCAAATTTTATCAAAATCGTTAGAGCCGTTTTTTTATAAAAAAAAATTACTGATTTTTTGGGGGTTTTTTATCTAAAAAGGGGGTTGTTTTTCAAAATTGTTCAAAACCATTTTTCGTGCATCTATACAAGCGTACTGGGCATGTCTTGTGCAAATTTGGTTGAAATCGATCGAATAGTTTTCTCTCTAGCTTTGTATACATACAGACATACATACATACATACAGACATACATACAGACATACAGACAGACATTTTGTAAAAACCACTTTTTTGGACTCAGGGGGTCCCAAAACGGATATTTCCACAAAAATCTCAACATCGATTTTTTTTGCGATCACTATACTTTCTCTATACTATAGTATAGTGAGAAAGTAATAAACGGTATCAGTTAACTGACACAAACTTTCTCCCAACTTACTGTAGTCAAAATAATATTGTTTTTAATCATTTTATTTACTACTTTTTAGAACAAAACAAAAAAATAATATTCTACCTACGTCAATCGTATAAAAAAATTATTGTCCCAGGCGGGATTCGATCAGGTGATCTTTGAATTACTGGCCGTGCTCGCTACCGTGGTGCTACCCCGTGCGGCCGCCGGCGCGATGCTAGATTGACAACACAAACTTGTTTATTTTTAAACATTTCCTCATAATTATAAAACGCTGAAGTTTTGATAAAAGCGGTTGGTGTCATTTTGTTTGGCATCTTAAGCACTATAAATACTGAAAATTTGATCAAAATCGTTAGAGCCGTTTTTGAGAAATTTGCATTTTTGTCGTTATTCATGGGTTTTTAGGGATAAATTACCCTTAAAAATTAAACATTCAAAAAAATGAAAAAATGCCTGGAGATATTAGGGTTTAGTACCTACATACCAAATTTCATGAAAATCGGACCAATAGTGTCCTCTCTGGTCGTGTATACATACAGAGAGACTGACAGACAGACACCACTCCAAAAACACTTTTTTGGGTTCAGGGAGCACCAAAACAAAAAATTCCACTAAAAATATTTTTGGGTTCAGGGAGCACCAACACAGATAATTGCACTAAACAATTTTTTGGGGTTCTGGGGGCACCAAAACAGATAATTCAACTGAAAATTCAAATTCGAACATTTTTACGAAAACAATACTTTCTCCATATACTACGTATAGGGTGGAGAAAGTAAAAATTAATATTAATTCCATTTTGTTGTTAGATTATAATAAATTATTACATACGACTTTGTTGTTAGAAACGCTCTCAAATTTCTGGGTACTTTGAACAATAATAATAAGAATACCAATGTCAGGAGTATTAAATTAAACCAAATAATGTATTATTCTGTTTTTTTCCAGATTCCTGAATTGTCTATTCTGCCCAACAGAGTCAAGATACTATAAGAAAAAAGATAAAGAAAGAAATTAGGAAGTGATAAACCAACTTAAATTATTGTGGCGGAAAATACGAACTGATAGAATGTAAACATAGTTGATATTTAATGTCTTATACAATGCTAAGTATAATTTGTATTGCTTTCATTCTTTAGTATATTTTGATAAACCTATCTATACACTCAGTACTTACATTACCTTTACACTGTATACATTCCATCTTTATGAATCAGGTTTTGTCTGTATTAAATTGTGTAATGTTACCAATTTAAATTTCAAAAAAATTACCTTCTAAATGAATTGTATTATTGTTAGAGTATTTAGAAACTACTTTATCAAAAAAGATACTACTGGAGAGAATGGGGAAGATGCATCATCAGAATGGTTACAAATTTAAAAAGTTTTAAATTTCAGTGTCAATTTTATCTACGATAACAAACTCATGAAAGTTTTGAAATGGAGTATGAAATGTAATTATCTGATGTTAAAGTATATAACATAAGGCATTTTTAGGTCTGACTTCTGAGTTGATAATATAACATATATAATCAATGAGATAGTTATTTTCTTCTTAAATAACTTACTTTAGTTTATAACATGTTAAAACTATCTGTTTTATTTTCCTAATTTAAATATTCGTAATGAATTAGATGTATTCGTAATAATGCATTTTAGTTTGGTTTCTTGTAGACTATGTAATCCAACATTACTGCATTTCAGTAGAATTTGTGACAGAAACTGTGCTTCGTTTTTTGGGAACTGACTGAGCTCTTTCCCAATAACACATAGAATCAACGATGATTTGAAATATATGATTATCCAGGTAATTAAAATTACAGGTAACAGTAATCATAATATGAGATTGCCTTTGAACTTCATAAAAGGATTGCATAAAAGGAGGTAGCTACATAAAATCATGGTAACAAAATAAAATCAAATTTAAAGGCATTATGTTCATTAAATTCAAGCGAAATATTTATGTTTTATTGGACAGTTTTATATTCCATTAAATATAAAATTTATTTTTCTATGTGATATTCAAAACTGAGAAAATGTCATAAAACATAAATATACAGATTGTTTGACGAATATATGCAGTCTTTGGGTGTTCGTTCTTTATGCAATGAGTTTTTTACAACAAAAAATATACTTATAAAATATATAGGACTATGCAAAAGATGGATTGTTTTGTATAACAGAGCTGTTGGAAAATTTCGAAAACTAAAGTTCAAGTTGCAGTGTGTATTTCTGTGAACAAATTTTCAGTAAGATTATTATGCCAAAACCTGTAGTATACATTCACCGTAATCAATGGGATTGACATAATATTTAAACGTAGATTATTGGTTTTCTCAAGCCGAACTACAGTGTTGAAAAAAATAAAAAGCCTAAGTGATAGTTATGTTCTAAAAACGAACTACCAGCCAGGTTTTTAGGCAAACGCCTTTATCCAACACCACGAGTGGCTTTTCGATTTTTCGTGGCCAGGCAATTGGTATTTTGCAAGACAAAATAATGGTATCCGATTAAAGCAGGGGCGAAAAATGAGGTTCAGGTGTGATAGTAATGACGATTAAACTATAGTAAGAATATTGGCACCAAAACCTTGAAAGTGTTGGTTGCTAATGTATTGTAGTGAACGTATAATGGACGATATTAATAGCAGGACATAACCAATTTTAATAAAGCAATAGAGCAGGACGATGCAAGTGACTGTACCTTACTGGAGCAGAACAGCTAATGAGGTAATCTGATCTGAGCTCTGTTCACCGGAGCTCTGTTATCAATGACCTTTGCTCTAATCACTGAGGCTATTTGTCAGTGACCTTTGAAGTGGACTGGTCAGCCTAACTATATTGGTGCTTCTCCCCACCTCTACCACTACCAAACCATCCTTACTTCTGATTCATATACTTTTGCAAGAATAACCACTTGTATTGATAGTCAGCAAACCCATTACAGATTTCGAAACACTACGTTTTAATGACATCACTGTGTGCTTTATGTCAAATAAAGTTACAAACACAGCCCAAACTGTTTTGGGGAAAACAAAACTATAGATTCGACCTATTATTTACTTGTTGTAATATTATTAAATGGTGTACAAATATGGAAAACGGTTTTACTTAAGATAGTATATTTTCCTGTAAACCCAAGCGTACTCAAAAGAAACCTGCTTTAATCGTTGTCGTTTTTCAGAAATAGCGATGAATGAGTGGTATTTAGCTTATACATATAGATCAGCAAAGAAGATCTGTGGTTGGTCCATCTTGTTTTTTACTGTCTAATTAAATTTCATGTTTTAATGCGATTATTGCTTAAAAAAAGAAGAGTAAGAGAATATTATTTCAGGAAAAATAGCTCTACATCCAATAAGAATCTACCAAAGGAAAGGCAATCAATGTGACGTTATCATTATTCACCATCTTGGCATTCTTCACCATTGGCCGCCATCTAGTTTTTTTTTACTTGTTTCAGGTTTCTCGTTATTTTTCCACTTTTAGCGGCTGAAAAGACATTGTTTTCACAAAATTCGTATGTAAACGAAAATTGAGTATGTTGGTAGTTTCTAGAAAGTAAATCAAATGATTGTATAATTTCAGCTCTGTGTTTTCTTATAGATAATAAAAGAATGTGATTTCAGCTTAGAAGAATTTTTTTTTTAAATCCCGTCTTATTGCACGTTTAGAGCATATTAGGGACCACCATGCCAAATTTAATGTTAATCCGTTTTGTCGTTTTTGAGAAATAGCGATGAATGAGTGAGTGAGTCAGTGGTACTTGGCTAATATACGAGATATAGATTATTTAAAATGTTTAACTTGAAGTATATTCAAAACCATTAACTTCATAAACAAGTGTAAGACAAAATGTATGGTTTTTAAAACGTTTCTGTAGCTTAAAGTAGCATATATTAATTTTAGTTAAACTTCTGGAAAATTGGTTACAATATTGTTATTATCATATAATCATAATTTCATAATGTTTGATCTATAGTTTAGGTTAGTGTTAGGTAAGTTTTACACAATTATTAAGACTTTATGTTTTCAAACAATAACTCTGTTATTTCTTATTGTGCATAAAACAAATTTCAAATCTATTACTGTTTGTCTTGAATATATAGTAATTTGGAAATTATTAAAATTAACTGCTTTCGTGATATTGAGATTTACAAATTTCAATAAATAAAGGCACATTTATAGTGCCTATACCAAATATGAACTTAATATCCATGAATATATTAAAATCGTGTCTGTGTTTGTGACTCTTCAACTGAGAACGGCTGAACGAATAAGGCTGGGATTTGATCCATTAGACATTAGACGCATCATTTTTCGGGAAGGTTTAGGAGGAATCCATATTCGAAAAAGTTCATTCGATCAAAAGTTGTGACGTCATTAGTAACCAACACAACTACTTCGCCCTCTTTAGGGCACGTTTCTTCTTTAGACTGTTATCATCTTCATTGGATTCAGCTTGTCGAGTTCTTTCAAATGGCCACTGAGACAGTTCTGTAGATTGCATAGTTTAGGAGTTATAACATAAAAAGTGTGAGTTTGTTTAAAACGTCGGCAAACCAAAACGGTATAGCTGTAGCGTTCAACGGTATGGTTTAGAAAAAATCTGAGACCACCTTGCGATTGGAAATTGAATTATCTACACCTTTCAAATTGTTTCTCTTATGCGAACTAAGAGTTAAAAACTTTTAATAAAGCTTTAAGGTATTTTCGGCCGTTACTGCACTTGTACAAAGTCGGGGTACAGCTAGTCTTATAAATTTTCAAAGCAATGTGTTTTGTAACAATATAAAATGGCGGATATAAAGTAAGAGTTTTGAGCAATATTTTACTTGTACAATACTTCAAAAGTATTTGTGTATAAACGTGAATAATCCTGTATAAAACTACACAAACATTGAGATTATGTATTCAACATACAACTCTTGAATGTTTACATGTCAACGATTTAATTAGTCGAAATATAATTCATATTATGGTTCATTATTTATTGAAAAAAATTATCTTGGTAAATGTCTGCAAATCTGTTTTGAATATTATTAGACACACTAATTTTATTAAATTCTTGTGCACTCTTCATCATATATTGTTACTTCAGATAATATAAGTAGCAATTAATTGCTATTTATGAAAATATGGATTCTTTTGTTAAGACTATCACTAAAATCGTCTTTAATTCTTCACTATATATTATGTGATACATATTTTAGTATTACAATTTTCAGCTATAAAATATTGTTGTCTTCTAATGAAGTACAAATTCTCTTAAAATTAAACATATTAAATATGCTTTCAGTTAATTTGGTGGAGTTATATAGTCATTGATTAATTTACTCAGCCAGTCAGATTATTTACTTTGGTGATTTATTAATTTAATTGTTTATGTGTATAACATGTGAACTTATAAAACACGACTATCTTGTTTCTAAAATATAGTTGTTTCGGGTTTTATGTTTGTAATCAGGGATGGCCTTGCAAGATATAAAATTCGATCAACCAAGAGTTTCATTAGTTAACAAGGAGTCAAGAGTCAATGCCTTACATTATCAAGCTTGTACAAGCTCGAATAGGCCTGATATACTATTCAATCGTCACACAATCTGTCAACAATAGTGCCATTTTTATACGCCTACAAATTATGCAACCAATGTTCTGTCTTTGTTTTCCAAACACTGAAATAATTGTAGTAAAACACATGACTGCTTACAGAGTAATTTAAACGCTTGAGATGTTAACATTCAATCCAGTTATCAAAAATAAACGGGCAATTGTTTTAAATGTGGGTTATTTAACAACAGTTAAATTTTTGGCAAATAAATGGAAAGTGAGTAGTTATACAGGGTGATTCAGTAAAACGTAGCGGGCTATGCAGATTCAGATTCTACATGCAAAAATAAGTCGAAAATGTAGTTTAACATTTTTCCGATTTTGGCTCAGTTTAGAAGTAATCCGCCATTTTGTTTTTTTACAAAAACTCACTGTTACTCTGGAAATAGATAAGATATCGAGTTCAAATTTTGAAAAAGCATTTTATATGTTACGATTATCAAGTGTACCAAACACAAAGAATTTATTTTTATAATTTTCAAAATGGCGGCCGTTACAAATTTTTACGTAGAATATCTTGAAAACCGTTAACTTTACAAAAAAATTACAAGAGACAAAATATTTTTATTTTTTAACGACAGACACAATGCTTTTTTTTGTAGTTTCAGTAGGTCAAAGGATAACCGAGTTATCGACAAAAAACTAAAAACATAATTTCTTGGTAATTGTCTACAACAACCAAAATTAGCCTAAAATCATATTTTTTTAAAATTTACATATAAATTAGAATAATGTTAAATTAGTATGACATTTTTTCGATTTCGGCTTAGTTTAGCCGTAATCCACCATTTTATATATTTTTTAAAAAATAATCAATAACTCAAAAGACTTGGAGATATTTTTATGAAACTTGGTATACACTTTAACTCTATAGTTATAAACATTTTCCAAAAATATCTTTGATCAGACTCATCAAATTTCAAAATGGGGGCCATTTAAAATTTTAAAATTCAAATTCCATGAAAACCAGCTACTAAAAGAAAATTTTAATAGACACTAAATTTGAAGCCCTTTTCATTTAAAATATAAACGACACTTTAATTACAAACAATTGGTTAATAAATATAAATATGGCGGCCATTTAACAATTTCAAAGAAAAATTCTATTAAAACTAGGGATTAGAAAAACTCCAAATTGTTAAATTTTATTTATGCTTTATTACAAATTGAAAGTCACTTTAATTGTTAGCATTGGTTTACAACTATAATTAATGATTTAACTATGTACAGTTTAACAGAAATTTAAAAAAGAGCTTCAACAGAAATGAAAAGGGCTTCAAATTTAGTATCTAGTAAAATTTTGTTTTAGAAGCTGGTTTTCATGGAATTAAATTTAAATTTTTTTAAATGGCCGCCATTATGAAATTTGATGAGTTTAATCGAAGATATTTTTGGAAAATGTTTATAGCTATAGAGTTCAATTTTATACCAAGTTTCATAAAAATATCTCCAAGGGCTTTTGAGTTATTGATTATAAAAAAAAATACAAAATGGCTGATTACGGCTAAACTAAGCCGAAATCGAAAAAATGTTATACTACATTTTCGACTTATTTTTGCATGTAGAATCTGAATCTGCATAGCCCGCTACGCCCTGTATATCTTATATTAAACTTTATAAATTTGGCTTTGCAAAATGGGTATTTCTTTAAATTTTAGATGATTATTTTCATAAATATTAGTGTTATAAATTTTAAACTTGTTCAACTAAATGGTACATACTCGTACTACTAAAACATATATTTTATTAAAATACATAATAAAAAGATTGAAAACTTAGTTAAAAAGGCAGAAATAAACATATTATTAAAAAACAAAAACAAAAAAAAAACCAAAAAAAAAAAAACAGAAGTACAAACCTAATGTTTTATATTATCAACTGCAAATATGTATTCTACCAAGTTTGTGTGTCGATGTTAATCTTCTCATCTCTGCAGAGCGGTGCTCGACTTGCCGGGAGTTCCTCTGATAAGCTAAATCTACCGGCATTAGAGTGTGATAAGACATAAATGTACGGAACATATAGAAAAGATAGCAGTAAAAAAAGAGATAGGCTTCTTCAGAAATATAAAATAGAATGGAAAGAAGAACAATGAATTGATTCAAAATTTGACAGAGTATACGAATAGCTGAATAGCTTTCATCGTGCATGGATGTTTTATGAGTGCCTCCACTGGAGATTTAGGAATATAAAGTCACCTGTAGATGCTGGGAAAAGTGAAACAGATAATGCTGAACTTACAATTGTGATGCATAGAATGTGGAGAAAGAAAAAGTATGCTTCGAGTCAGGTGAAGCAATACATAATTCGATTACGCAGCTGAATAACTGTCGTGAGTTGAGCGAATTTTCTAGATTAATTTATGGGGTTTAGGGTTTCAACCAAAGAATTTATTTAGTCACGAAAGGGCTGAACAGCTGCCTCCGTGTACGAACTAACAGTACTAATCTATATATTAGTAGAATTTCTTTGAATATATGCCTTTAGCTACTTCTCTTTGAGAGTTTGCACCTCAATCTTGCGGGCTCGGATTATGGTTTGCTTCGGTTTCCTCGGAGTAGACAAACTCGCTTCGAGTGTTTGCATTACGCCGGTTTGCCTACGCGGATTTTAACCTGGTAATTTTATGGTATTTTAAGTTTTGATCGATTTTGGGGATCAGCCGGAATACAAGGCAGTGTAAAAAACAAAATGTGCAGAATAATATCCTTCATTTATTTTGTTTCGTTACAAACCAAAACAATTTCTTTCTAGTACGAAAAATCTTTAAAAAAGTGTCTTCTTAAGAAACGTGTTTTGATTGGTGGATTTCTCGGGAATGTTGGTACCAGCGACTTAGAAAACAAACATGTGGACCAAAATGGACGTGAAATGCTGCCATTAGTGTGACCCCATGAGTTCTGATGACCATGATCAGTGCTCATTGATTACTGCCGAAATTAGGGTTCACCATAAGCGTCACTGCAATAGATCATATTTCCTATGGGATTTCGCTAATAACACCTAAGAATATAATAAATCAGATACTGCAGCCAGATGAAAAATGGGATGCAGTAAACAGCTATGCACGCAAAGTAGGCTACTAATAACAAAACAGCAATAAATCCACACAGGATAATCATGGAATGAAGTTCCTTGCTGGTCCCAGATTGCATATTACAGACTTCAGAATAGTCTTATCTCTTTTATTTGGTAATTTTTCTTATAAATTTGGACGTAAAGTTCATCTGATTTAGACGTTTAATGTCTTAGCTTTGAGGTTATGACAAACCTTCTTAAACACATTCTATATGTGTGCAGGTGCAGATTATGAAATAATAAAATACGTGAGAAATCTTCTTTACTTTATTAACGTCATTTGATTATGGTTTAGCAGCTTCATTGTCCAAGTACAGTAAACTCGTTAGAGAACGCAGGGAATAAAGTACCTAATAAATTTAAATTATTTATTCTTGGCCCACCAAAGGTGAGCGTCCAAAATTTATTTACTTTTTTTACATAAGGCTGTGACTTATTTTGATACGGCCGAGTTTACTACAGTATTTGTTTCTAGCTGTATAAGAAGCATAAGCGAGAGGTTTTTAAAATAAACTGTTTTATAACTTTAAGTTTTCTAATGTGCATTTACTGACAGGGAAAATCGATTTAATATTTAAATTTCTATTTTATTAGACACTAGAGGGCTCCAACCCAAGCTCGCTTCGCTCGCCAACCCCCGCAGTGCCTCGTGTCGAAGCGAATGCAAACAGGTTATTTTATACAAATAGGCACCTACTATTAAATTCTCAAATTTCTTATTTATTTTAATTAGGTTGTAACATAGTGGTTTCTTATTTTTAAATTCCTCAATTTATTAAGAGTTATTCTCTAGCTTTAAGAAAAGTATAACAATCAACATTTTTACTACATTTTCACCTCCTTAGCGGCACGCGACAAAATGTCAATTTATGATAATTTTTTTATGTATGCTGTAAGAAATAAATGTACAAATTTTCAGCTCACTAACTTTGTGGAAAATACAACAATTAATTTGTATTGTTTAGGGTTGTTATCACATTTTCACCCCTTAGCAGCATCCGACAAAATGCAAATCTAGTTTACTTTTTCTATGTATCTTTATTGTTTTAGGAGTTGTTTCAACCATTAAAATAAAAATAATTCTAGCCTATGTTATTCTGGGATTGTGTAGCTTTTTATTAGTAGTAAAATTTCAATCGGTTCAGTGGTTCCAGATTTTACCCCCTACATACAAACAAACAAACAAATTTTACCTCTTTATAATATTAGTATAGATGATTAGTATTTTAAACACGTTCAGCTAAGTACTGATTAGAGATTATGTGACTTTACAAAAGGTAAATTTATATTCTGGACAGGTTAAATAATTTTAGAGTAAACAAAATTTGGCCGCTTACTACTTTTATACGAACAATTTCATTGATATTTGTCATCCATTCAAATAAATTGTTATCACTAAATTTCTTGTGTTATTATTGTTATTTATAAAAACTATCATCATATCATCACATTCTTATTTCTTTTACAAATAATATAATAAGTACACAAATAAAGTATTAGAAATTAAACTATATAATCAACAACGATTTGTTGCGATATCTTTAAATATACTGTTAAATATTATAGTCAACTCATTACTAGGAAGTATAGGTAAGTATTTTTACACTTAACTTTGTAATAAGTCTAGATGCATTTGCACTAGAAATGTTTGAAGCGAGTGTAAGTTTTGTTTGTTGATTTGTTCAACTCTCCAGTTTGAAGAATTTAATTGAAACAAGGAAATATATAAATTATTGAGTTTTAAAAACAATATCAATCTGTAAAAGTAGATGTCATACAAGAAGCAGAAAGAAAACTCGTGTTCACTTGGTCTGTATAATTAGTTTTTATTTCAAATTACATTTAATTGTAACGCTTAGTAATGTAATTACGTGAAATTGAATTAGCGTGAATAAGGATTCCCATTTTTACGAGCTTGTTAGGATTATTGGTTCGAATGTTATAGACTTTAAAAAAAATTATGATACAAAATTATTATTAGTACCCAAAGAATGTGGGTGGTTTATGGTAATAGTAGTGACTGGGTAAACCACACAAGATTAGGATAGAACCAAAATATGTTTTCAGTTTTTTTTGTAAGTAATTAAATCATTCTTTGACCTGCAGAAAAAGTACACGAACTATTTTGTTTATCATTAAAACATGCAAAATTTCGTACTGAAAACGGTTTTCCTGATATTCAACACCTAACATTTCAAACGATAATTCTGAGATTGTTAGTTGAAAACAGATTATTATTTATTGTAGTTAGGTCGTCAGGCCTAAAATTCGTTCCAAAATTATTTATAATATCTCAATAATGATAACTGACGACGATACAACAAAATGGTGGCCGAGTGAAAAACTATCGTCTTTAGGACTTTTAATAATTATATTGATTAACTGCTTCGGTCCAGAAACATGACCTAAAAGTAATTTTAAAGAGTTCTGAAACACTTTGTAAATATTTTTTCGTCCGTTAAATAATTTCCTTTTATTATTTTTAATGTGAAATTATTAAAAACTAACATTTAATACTTATTTTAATTTGAAGCGTTATTACTATACTATTACTTCAATATACCAGGAAATAGATGCACATAAATTATTAATATAAAATTTAGAGCTAAAATGTTGATTATTCGTAAGTGAAGAAGTAACAGAACCAATTACAATCTACATCCAATAAAGCGTATCTCAAGGGCAAAAGCTGGATGCACTTCCGACATAATGATATAGTAATGTGCCGTTATGAGGTCACACATTGCTGGCCTCACCTTGTTCAGTTGTGGCCAGGAATCGACTGAGGATGGACCGTTGGACAGGACGAGTTGCCATAGTTACTGGAGCAAGTTCAGGAATAGGAGCGGCCATTGTGCGTGACCTAGTGACGAACGGAATGATAGTAGTCGGTCTCGCAAGACGTGATAACAAGATTCAGGTTGTTAGAGAATATTTATTTGAGATATTTGTGTGGAATTATGTACACAAGGTGCATTATGTCATATCAACAACATAAGTTAATACATGAGGTGTAATATAATGCATGAGACTAATAAGTAATTCCACTCTATGTAACTTGTACTAAAAAGATGTTGCTCTAGAAATTTATAGTCCCTTAGTTAAATAAATGATATGATTGTAAAGAAATTATTATGGATGTACACATAGTATTCAAGGAATAGGTAATACAGTATAATGTTATTTTGAATAACTAATTAATTCACTATACTGTAGTTAATAGTGAAAGAAATTAAAGACGACTGACAATAATTTGTATTACATACAATAGAAAGTTACTTTTGTTTAAAATTGTTATTATACATATACTTTAATAATATTTATATACCTTCTTATCACCATTATTTCATATTTATGTTATTTATATAAAATAGCTAAGTTGATCACGCTATCCTATTAGACACATTTTCAAATTTTATCCAAAGATAATACTTTATACAGTTTTCTTTTGTAAAATAAAAATAAAAGCATAAGTGTTGCAAATAAATTAAAGAAATAGTTTTCTCTTTTGGAAAAATAGTAAAGGCGTGAAAAGGGATAACTATTAAAATGTGTAGACATTAATTGTAATAATTCACATTAGTGCTTGAAGAATAATATAATGTTTGTCCCATGTTTGCCCATATCAGTACCTTGTATTGATTGAAGTACTACATTTTCTGTTGGCCCTAGAATGCTTTCAAAATATTTAGTGATAAAATCAAAACCTATAAATACGTACATATATTTCTGAACGTTGTTATATTATTATTATATATACTACTTTAATATATACTGGACGTCAGCTGGTGTTTGATTCGTACGCCATTGGTTCTGAGGTGCCAGCCATTTCGAACATTTACCAAACTAATATTAATAACAACAATGTGTTTACACTTTAGGTATTCAGTCTAAAAAACGTGACGGGAGTACATTATGTACATTATGCTTGGTTGTTGTGAAAGGAGGATAAGGCCCCATATATGCAATGCATAATTAAAAAACATTTGATTTATAATACCTTTATTGACAAATTTAGCTTTATAAACAGACAGAATAGATGTTAAATTGTCTGAATACATATTGAAAAGTATAGTCTATGTTTTTTCTGTATAGTCGCTGTTTTCTGTGGCCATTTTGAAGCTTTAAATTTAGACTTTGAATGCGTTTTTTTTAGTTAAATTTTAAAGATATACACATGTGACTTAATAAAACATTTATTAAGCAGTTTTAATTGTCCATGTCTTTTCCTGCAAACTCTCGCTGAATGTACTATAGATGATAATTATTATATAACTACGTATCAGTCAGGATGTAAAGAAATGCATTAATAATAGAATGGTCTCCCGTAATTTAAGTTTAAAAAATATCCTTTTTCACATGGATACTACCAATTTTTTGTGTTTTAAAATTAAGTTTGTATGGTTCCACAGGCTATCTTTAAAAAAAAGTAAACCTTATAGGCCCAATTAATTGCCTGTCTGTCTTCAAGTCAGATTTATTTTAGAATTCTCGTTAAAAATCACGTATAGATTAATTTGATATTCTTCACATCCTGATAAAACATTACTTTTAATCTGTTATAGAACTAATGTAAGCTATATACTTGTTCTGAGATTAAAATCGTTGAAAATCTATTTTTTTTAAATGTTTACTTCGTTATTCAGAAGAAACTAATTTTACCTGTAAACAACACCTATACTGGGTTTATGCCGTCAGTGATTTTTAACATGGTAAATGTGCAAAGTCTACAATTAAACATTTTACCCAAAGGCCTGAAATAAATTTCAAAAACAAAACAAAAAATCGTATATTTTAATCATAGGCCTAGTTAAATCAATGATTTTACCCCACAATAATTTTAAAGTCAGTGATTTAGGCAAATCTATATTATAGTTCAATTTAAAAAAATAATTTTTATTTTCATCAATAGTAGGTCTATATCTGTAAATGAGCAGAAGCTCAAACTTTTAAAATAGCAATAATTCAGAGCAATAGCACAATATAGTGATAGTTTAAAATACAGGGTGGTCCATATGTATGGGAACACCTCAATAAATTGGACACTGTTATAGATGTAGGACTGTAACTTTCAGGATAAGTTATTGGTCAAATACTCTACCTTTTGACAGACAACTGAATTCCAACCCCTTCTCAGGGGGTGGCCAAGGGGTTGTAACTCAAATAGTTTAAATGGGAACACCCATTGTGTGATACATCAACTTAAAGGTCTCTTTAAAACGAGAAAAACTGCATAAATAAAAATTTTCTACGACACTTGTATCCAAAATGGCGGCTGATTGAAATTTTGGTTTCCAAGGGGTTGTAACTCAAATAGTTTAAATGGAAACACCCATTGTGTGATACATAATCTTAAATGTCTCTTTCAAACTATAAAAACGGCATAAATAAAAAAAAAATGCTATATTTGTATCCAAAATGGCGGCTGATTGAAATTTTGGTTTTCAAATAAAAAATGCTGTAAGAATAATTTATTCTCTTAAATTTGCAATTAGTATCTAATAAACAAATTACTAAATAAATAACAGAGATTTTTCAATGTATTTTGGTATTTGTTCAATAAAATTTTGATCAAACATGTATACCAATTATTTCTTTGAAAACCAACATTTCAATCAGCCGCCATTTTGGATACAAGAATCGTAGAAATTTTTTTTTATGCCGTTTTTCTCGTTTCAAAGATACCTTTAAGATGATGTATCACACAATGGGTGTTCCCATTTAAACTAT
>JAGFPH010001391.1:91224-111676 GCA_018207615.1 Philaenus spumarius
TTTGGTTTTGACTTAACGAACGATGCAACAAGGGTTCCGTTTTGCCTCTCCAACATAATTTACTTTTCTACAAAATAGTTCCGTTTTGCCTTATCAACAAAATTTACTTTTCTACAAAATAAACATATTTTGGTTTTGACTTAACGAACGATGCAACAAGGGTTCCGTTTTGCCTTTTCAACATAATTTACTTTTCTACAAACTAAACATATTTTGGTTTTCAGATTGTAAACTAAACGAATGGAAAAGGATGTTTGACTTGAACGTGTTTGCTCTTGGTGCATGTTCAAGAGAAGCCATTAAATCGATGAAGAGTAGAAGAGTCAATGATGGACACATAATAAATATTAACAGGTATACTACAACAATATTGTAAGTAGGCTGAAGTTGACTGATGATTTAGTAAAACTCAATTACTAGGAGTTTTTGTGTAAGCTTAAATGTGTAATATCTTTGTCTTCTGTATTGATATGATATTATAGCTTGTACAGCATATATGGATTGCAGATCTTGTATTTACTATTTCGGTTTGACAAACTGATAAAACAGTAATGAACAACAATTGCAGTGTATAATTATATATATTATGTCGCTTTTTTAGTTATCCAGCGGGAATCTGTAGGCCTACTGAGTCACGCTGACAGGAAATTAAAGGATTTTCTATATTGGGCATACCCATGCTTCTATCTAAATTTACATTGTACTAGATAATCTAATTAATAAGGGTAATTAATACAATGTTGTAGGTTAATTACTAAGCTAGGTCAATCTATGTTAAATGCAAATTTGCAACATGTTTACAAGGATCGTTGTACCCTATTACAACTTACAAGTAACAAAACATGCACTTAATGTGTATAAATATTCTTCATTTAGAAATTTAGAAAGCCTAAAAAATAGCGTGAATACTCACTAAGTAATAACAGCCCAACTTTAATGTTTAACGAGCGTTATAATAAATTATGTATTTTAATACTAAAAAATATCTATATTTATTATTACAGGTAATAATATAGATTTTCATTAAAATTAATGGACCAGTAAGATATTCACCCAAAGGTTCTTTTGATTACTGTACAAAAAGTCTACAAATTTTCCACCTGGTTAGGGAGTGGGGTAAAAGTGTGTACAAAACTTTTTTTGGCGGAAAAACGGTGGATTTCTTTAACATACATTAAAAGGGAAAGTTGTAGCTTACAGCTTAGGGCCATGAGTACCAATATGATACAGATGGAAATATATGTGATGAAGCGGCTGGCTGTATGCGCAGAAGCAGGGACGGCCAATACGCATGCGCTAACAGCGTGTAGGTCAGTGTAGCGAGTCAGTCGGTGACGGACGTTCGTCTAGTTTTCTAGTACAATACCGTTCCTAAAAACATTGTAGTGTTGACGCCCCGTGTTTATTTATGTGATAAGGAAACAATTAGTTATTTTTAATCTGTTTGTGGTGTTAAAACAATAATGGATGTGCATCCGAGTTGTCCTACTAGTAGGAAACCAGTGATACAGTAATCCATGCGCCGCGCTCCGGCAGAAAAAAACAGACTGGGTAGTAAAGTACTGGCAGCAGTCACATTCCCCACCCCGCCACAAATAGCATATTTGTCCTCCCTTCCACACACAATCGCCTGCCTGAGCGACCAGCTTCTTCACATAATTATATTTCCATATGTACTTGTTTATGTTATTGCTTAGGACCATGAGTACCAATATGTATTTTATTTAAGCTGGGTGTATTTTATTCTATTAAACGCCTTACTTTTGATCATATTACCCGTACTATATAGTTTTTTCTCGCTGATTTCAACAATTTTAACATGTATAATATTATAGATTTTGATTAGGTTCATCGGCTTAAATAATCATGTAAGAAATGTATTACTTTATTTATTTTAAACTTTATGTTGGACTAGGTTTTGTCGATAGGCCTACACGATTGAAATAACTTAATGGTGGAGTAATGGTTGGGAAAAGGTTATCATTTAAAGTTGGTTGTGTTAAACTACTACAATACAACACAACATAGAAATAACTATTTAAGATAAAATACATAGGTTTTTCACAACGATGTAAGCATTTTACCACATACATTTTCTAAGTCATTTACCAACATAAATGCATGCACTGTACTGTAAGTGTAAATACTTAGATGTTTAGTGTTAAAAACCAAATTACCTAGATTCAAGAATAATAGTTTTTGTGTAAAAGTAATAATTTATATGGACAATTCCTAAAGAAAACTTATTATTTGTACATCCGTACAGAGATGCAAATACAAGACGTCTGTAAATCTACTTGTATTTTTATCATATACTAGGGGAAACCACTGCGTGCCCGTACGCCAACCCCGTTGGAACCTTCTATACCCATAATCATGTTATGTTTGCTTTATAATAAAGGTGTTTGGTTAATAATAACCCCAAAGCTAAGGTGGTAAATAAAGTTAAATAAATCAAACTATTTCGTATATTTTATAACAGCAGTTATAATAAAGGTTAAAAGAAACAGCAAGGCTCAAGTCTACTTTTTAAAAACCTAAACTAAAAGTTAGAAATACAAAAATAATTGCTTCAAAGTTTGAAATCAGCTGTTCATGGAAATATAGGAGCAAACAGCTGTTTTATCTGTTACTTTATTCAATTGGTTGCTATGGTAATAAATGTAAATCCATGTGTTGCTTCATCAGTCTAGGCATAACCTAAGATTTTTTCCCGATTAAATTTACAAATATTGAAATAAAAAATGTTTTTTATCAAAATTAATTAATTATAGAATATGTTTCTCAGGGATAGTGTAGATATTTATTAGTAAAACTATTTTTTCAATCGATTTAGCAGTTCCAGAGATTACCCCCTACATACAAACGAACGAAAAATGTTTACCCCTTTAAAACATTAGTATAAAAATAGATTGTTCAGGATTCATTAGAATATATAAAGAAATGAAAATGTTTATTGATTTACTTGAAAAGTTTTTTTCAGCTGATTTATGAGATATAGCCGACTTTTTATACGTAAAACCACCAGATTCTGTAATTTATTTTCGTATGTGTACCTTTACAAAATTGTATTTAAATAGTAAGTTTTTTCCTGCTATTAACTCATTTAAAAGCGAGTGTACATACGTACGTACGTGAGTAAAATATAATATAACAGCTGATTTCAGCCATCATCTGTAATACTTAAACGAAACTCTTCGTAGATTATTCTTTGCGGTTATGTTTACATTTTCAATTATTATAATTTCTTGAGAAGAGTTTTTTTTTTAATAAGAGTTATAGAACTAATGTATGTTATAATACGTTATAAGATTTGCTTTGAGGTTATAAACTGTATATAAATACAACCTTTTATCATCAAAATACTCGTCTATACAAATTTAAAAAGATATACCTTCGTATATCTTCGTATAAAATATAGCCTAAACATATTGGATTATTAATTTCTTCCCTATAATTTTAATAAGTTCTAAATCATTTGATCTATCAATATGAAATAAAAAGGAATTAAAAGATAAAATTATAATTTTCTTTAAATAAAAATAATAACAAAAAAAATTTACAAACATTCCTACCATTTTATAATCCTTATAATTGTACACATTTCAGCATAATTAGGTAGGTCTAGGTAAAGTGTGTCGTTTTTAAATAGTATTTTGTTTAAATGATGTATTTGTAAAGTTTATCTAATTAATCCGCCTGTGATTTTTGACTGGGGTTTACTATCTACTTATATAATCTAATTTGAACTACTTACGTCTGTTCTCCGTTTATAACGTGTTTTCTTTACACTACGGCCGTTTCGGCTTTCTATTCAGCCATGTTCACGTGTCGGTATCTGTAGCGTTATTGTACTTCGTCAATTAAAAAACACACACTTAAAATCACAATTTACATATACTGACATTTAACATTAAAAAAAAAAAAAACATATTTAAAACATTTAGAATTTTTTTATAAATTAAAAGACCGTTCACAATACTGTTTTTTATATAAGTTCACTTAATCGCATGCGACTATTCACGGGTGCGGCTGATGTTGAACTCCTTATATAAAGCTAGACGGTAACACTGATTCACTGACCTTAATTATTAGGCACTTCCCGTAATCGTACCCCCCTCGACCTCATACTTCAATTAAAGCTCTCGACGAGAAACTTTCGGGAAAATTGCCAGAATTTAACATGTTTTTATTTTGGAAGCACCTTTTGGGCGGGAAAGATTTTTCCAATTTTTTCAATTTCTTCATTTTCCCACTTTGAGCGTGTTTTGTAAGAAAACGGTAAGTTATAGCATAAAATGTTAAATACAAAAGTTGTAGAAAATTTAATTTCAAAGAAGAGATTTTCCGTCTGATTCAAGATCCAATTATCCCTTTAGCCGCTATTAACCCGAGAAGGAGCTCCGGCAAACAATCCTTCAAATTTCCCATGTTAATCTTGTGGAGACAATGTTTAATGAGCTTGAGTCAGCTGCCAAATAAAACAGCTGATTTGTGCTCGGTCACCTATGTACAAACGAGCCAAAGATTAACGAGATTCTTTAGCGAATTTTCCAACTGCGAACGAAGCGAAGCAGCCATCTGAGGCCGAAGGCCGAGGCGGGGTTGGGACGCGAAGCGTCCAGGGGCAGAGCCCCTAGTTACAGATAATATTGTACAGTCCTATTTACAAATTCTTAATAAGTTTCTTCACATTTTATGAAATTAAACATTATAATATATATTATATTATTATAACATAAATACACATTTTACTCTACAATAATAAAATTTAAATATATTTTATATAGATTTCTATTATAATTTGGAGCTGTCTCTAGAAACTCTAATCATTTAGGTGTAAAATAAAGTTAAATCTAAGTATACACAACTATAGACTGAAGTGTTATTATGTGGAAGAACGTTTGATTGTTTATTAGAGGCATCGTCATGCAGAACACGCTTGTATGACATTATGGATGCATACTCCCAGCATAAAGTAATTTGGGCGTTACTATGCAAATTTAATCTATTGAAGGTTGATGAAGTAGATCAATAGATATATGCATCTAGGTCAATGATTCACAGTTTGACCTAATTTCTCAAATATCATAGGATTTTTTGTTCTGTAGTGCAAAATTAATTTTACCATTTATATATGGAAAAGATGTAAGTATTTATTATTCATATAGTTTTTGCCTAATACTCCAAACAATTTAAATACACAATTTATTGTGGCCTAAAAGAAAAATTGTTAACAACTATCCGGAAATCTAAAGACAATACTGTTTGAGCAATGTACATTTCCCCCTGATTCTTTCTATTTAGTGATTGGTTGACTGGTAAATAAAGTGTTATTTGGAAGTTATTTATTTAAACAGTAAAATTTTAAAAGTAAAAATTGTGCTTGTTATAGCTTATTAAAAATAGTAAACGGTTAAAGTGTAATTAATGTTATATCTTTACAATGTGTCAGGTATTATAAGAATATAATATACCTAATGTATTAAAAGTGAAACGTTATACGTACACATAATCCAAAAGAAGTTTTTCCTCTGATTTCGATACTTGTTTGAAAGATGTTTGAAACAAATAGTCATATATTAAAACAGGTTATTTTTGTTAGAATAACAATAAACGTTGTTGAATAAAATTGTTGTTGAACAATAAATTATTTTCAAATAATTTGTTAATATAACTGACTTGTTATGTATGGTACTTTCAGTATATCTTCGCACAGAGTTAGTTTAAGCCCTGGGAATTATGTGTACAGCGCCAGCAAACACGCATCGAAGGTTATAACTGAAGGACTTCGTCGAGAATTGGTAGAAGCCAAATCAAGAATCAAAGTTACTGTAAGTATTATATTCTATATTCACTAACTGTTGATATAATGGAAAGCAAAACTTTTAGCAAACATCAAATATAAACTTGCTCTGTTAATATACTGAATTGATTGGTTGCAGTAAAATCTCTGTAATCAGATATAATATATGCAAGAGAAATTAGTTTCAGGATGATTGAATTATATAACTTTAACAATTCAACGTGGGTATCCGGATGGAATGTATACTATTATCTCTTCACTGGAATCAATAACTGAGAAAACATTGTTTAGTTTGTATGAAAAAAGTATTGTCATGATTTCAAGTTTTAAATTTTAGTTACTTGAACAATGTGTGAATATTCAAATACAAAATAAGTCCTTTGAATAAAAAAACACAGTATTAGAAATGTATAGTAATATGGGATAAATATAAAAAATCAGTAAGAGCGAATAAACTCATATTATAGGCCTATGTATTCCGTAAACCTATAATAAAAACCTAAATATTTTAAACCTCTTAAATGCATAAAAAAATAAAAAACCGGTTTCAAGTTTTTATAATATATATTTATGAGATACTAACAGAGAAACTAAGAACTTGGATTTATGGAAATGGTGATAAAGATAAAATTATCACTTTATTAATAAAGAAGTTATCTTGTTTGAACGACACTTATATAACAACTGCACTCTGCTCACTCTCCACTTTAGAGCACGCCTCTAGAGTTTCATTGTAATCTCACAATGGGTGGTTATTTATTAGTTATATGACAGAAAATTACTTGTAATATGAAGAATAATGCTCCCGCTATTTATGTATCTGATTATGGAAAAATGGATATAATGCCAGGTACATTGTACGATAAATTTGCAACTGATTTACAGTCATGAATAAAATTTCACTTTCAATTTTCGAAAATGGTGAAAGGTCTTTAACTGTGCAATTTATAAACGAATTTTCTAGTTTAACTAAACATATTATGTACATTCATAACATTTTTTAACGTGACAGCTACAATTGTCATTGAAAGATGATTGCCTTAAAGAGTAATTTTCTAGATTTTTAAAAGATTTTAAATTCATTGGCGTAGTAACGGAGGGGGGGGGGGGGACAAAGCATGGCACATAATCATGTTTGTCAATGCCATGTTTTTAAACGCATCACCAGTGGTGAATATCTTTTGAGCCGAATTGAAAAAATAATCGTGTTTCTTCGTGCAAAATAATGATGAATTATTAGTGCACCCTACCATCGATTACACGTCCAATCACCACAACGTGTTCTCTACGTGGCTACGTTACGATTGGTACACTTGTAAATTGTTTTTAAAAAATATTCAAGGTCATGGTTTACTTGAGAATTTCGAAAATCCAAACACCAAGTCCAAATTAACATAGAAACGTTTGGGTTTGCAAAATAAAAACGCAAAAAATTAAAAAGTATTAAAATTATAGAATCTAAAAACGCAATGGAAAGTAGGGGTTCCCTTTTCAGTGAGAAAAGTGAACCACGTATTTAGGTATCTTATGCGCATGTGTTCCGCTGGTTGTATGCAATGCGTTTTGTGTCGCGTAAGGCCTGGGCTACGATACAAGCGGTGGGCGGAGGGCCCGTTACTAGCAAATTACCTGAGCGGCGGACGTGGCTACGATATAAGCGGCAACATTCCCACAGTCAACGAGATGACGTCACACGAGGAGCTAGTGCTGACGGAAATACTTAGTGAGAGACCAGTATTTATGGGAAAATCACAATATAGGACTAATATATCTTTAACCGTAGACTTAAGTGATATTTACTTTTGTCCAGAAATTCAGGTGTAACCCAGGTAGAGAGTATTTTAAAAATATATACTTCCTATGAAAATAACAATGTTAAACAGTCCCACAACAGAAAGTTTAAATCCTTTATGAGGTTTAAAAAATAAATAAACTCTTGAACAGAATGATAAATTCCAAAATTATAACCGCACAATTTAGAATCTTTTTTGTTTACAGTCGGATTTTCTTGAAATTTGGATTTTAACATAAATTTAGATATAACCCGGGGAGGGAGTAATTTTAAAATATATGCTTCCTATGAAAATGACAATGGTAAGTAGTCCCATAGCAGAAAGTTTTAATCCATTGGTGTTGTTTATTCCATAATTCATGGTGTTTAAAGAATAAATAAATCCTTGAACGGAATAAAAAATTCCGAAAGTATACTTACAAAAATTAACATTTTCTTTTTATTACCGTCGGATTTTCTTGAAATTTGGACTTTAACATAAATTCAGGTATAACCCGGGGAGGGAGTAATTTTAAAATATATGCTTCCTGTGAAAATGACAATTTTGTAAGTAGTCCCATAGCAAGAAGTTTTAATCCATTGGTGTTGTTTATTCCACAATTCATGGTGTTTAAAGAATAAATAAATCCTTGAACGGAATACAAAATTCCGAAAGTATACTAGCAAAAATTAGCATCTTTTTTGTTTACCGTCGGATTTTCTTGAAATTTTGTATATAAGTGGACGTTAGTTTGCCATGATCGTATACGTATCAAAAATACTTAATTTTGCCTTTTTAACCAATGTCATATGTTTGTAAAGAAACCCATGAGCGTCGGGCGGCAGTCGAAAAATTATCTAACTGATTTGATCCTGAGCGGCGAGCGTTAGCCAACGCACATCCGCCGCTTGTATCGTAGCCAGCCAAGGAAACTCCATCAGTTAGATAATTTTCGTGCGCCGCTTGCACCTGCTACTGCCTCCTGCCGCCCACCGCTCACCGCTCGTATCGTAGCCCAGGCTTAACTGTCGCGCTGCGTTAATAGTCAAACATTTGTGTCATGGAGGGACTCCACGCCGTGTCGTTAGATACACGCGACAGTTATTTAAAACGCGGCTTCCGAGACTGTCGCGCTTTCGCTCTAAATACATTGAGTCAAATGGGTGCATTTATGCAGGGCGTTCGCCGCCCCGCGACAGAGCAGTGGAAAGGAATTCTCTGCTCTTCTTGGAATTCAGGGGTAGGGAAGGTTATATTGTTCATTTCATGACCGACGGAACCTGTTCTTCATCCCAACAACGAGTTTACGTCAGTTCCTGTGCACCCTGTGTTGTGTTTAGTTCAATAACAAAATTACTAAAAATAACAGATGAAATTAGGTTGCTGAAAAAGTTTAAATAAAAGCTGTACAATACGAAAACCTCTAGATTTACTACATTAACACGATAAAGTTAAGGGAGCTTTAAATTTTGAAAGTTTAGCATTTATAAACATAAGTCTTAGGTTTAGACAGCTAAAACTATTTATACTTAGAAAATATCTTATCCGAATATGGAAATAATATTTCCCAGGGGATTATTCAAAACCTGAGCTGGAATATAAATTAAAAACTCAAATTAAAAATATAATATTTTTTTAAATCAATGATAATTTTTAACCTTGTTTAACTGATTTCATATATAAATGAATGATTTAATTTAACACGGAACAGTAGTCAAGTTTGTAAAGATTATTTTGTATTCATCCAACATTTCGGAAACACTGGTTCTGATTGATTGTAATGTGTTAAACGCTTTTCATAACCGAGGCACAAGTGGAAACAAAATTATATTAAAACAACTCAAAATGGTACTACTGCAGTCAGCGTGACCATAGATTCCCAACGGGCGCGTACAAATTTGTCAACCAACTACGAGCTCAACTTTACAACTACAGTTTATTGCGTTGTATCAGCTACCCCACCAATCCTATTTAGGAACGCGGCCGTAAAAATGGGTGAACAAATTGTGATCGAAATGTCAAAAGCGGGACACGCCCTAGTTCCGAGTTCCGGACACTAAACTCCTTTCATAAAATCAGCCTTAAAGTTACGAGTAGAATGCATTCTTGGAATCGATGAATAAGTAAAGCGTATTTCCTGAGATCCCCTTCCCAAACAGAATATAGTAAATACTATGTACCATCGTACTAAAATACACTTTAGTACTAATACTAAAAATACAAACGTTTCTCGCTTTCAATATTTGTTGTCTTTATCTTTTATTTATATAAGTACTAGGGGAAACCCCTGCGTGCTCCGCACTCCAACCCCCAATGAAACCTTCTAAAAACAAATGTTATGTTTTATTTATAATACAGGTGTAGGATTAATAATAACCTCAAAACTAAAGATAGTAAATAATCTTAAATGTTCAAATTAAATTATTTCTTATATTTTATAGCAGCAGTTATAATAATGTTAAAAGAACCAGCAAGGCTCAGGTCTACACTTTAAAACCCTAACCTAAAAGCTAGAAATACAAAAATATTTGCTTCAAATTTTGAAATCAGCAGTTAGTGGAAATATTGGATCGAACAGCTGTTTTATCTGTTATTTTATTCAATTGGTTGCTATGGTAATAAATGTAAATACATGTGTTGGTTTATCAATCTAGGCCTAACCTAAGAATTTTTTCCGACTAAATTTACAAATATTGAAATAAAAAAGATTTTTATCTAAATGAATTACAGCCTATGTTACTCAGGGAAAGTGTAGTTTTTTATTAGTAAAACTATTTTTTCAATCAGTTCAGTAGTGCCAGAGATTACCTCCTACAAACAAACAAACAAACAAACTTTACCTCTTTATAATATTAGTATACAGTAAATGTGTGAAAATTTAATAGAACAGCCTTAAAACGTCCAAAAACCACACTTATAAGGTTTCTCTTCTATGTGTGTGTCAACGTGTAACTTTTGTAGGTTAATAAGTAGCAGATTTTATTTAAAAATATAATTTACATTAACTGTTATATTATTTTACAGAACAGCTGTTTTATGTTTTTAATTTATTTATTTAATACCAAATGTTTTAATGTAAACTGCAGAACAGCTGTTTTATGTTTTTAATTTATTTATTTAATAAAAAATGTTTTAATGTAAACAAAGCACATGTTTTTAAATTGTCATGTATTTCTTATGGGGCTTTTTTGTTTTTCGGGAACCTCAAAAACCCTTTAGTTTTTAATTTTAGAAAAAAACTTATATTTTTCCCTCGTTCCTTGAATTGATACCTTTAATTTGATACCTCTCCCATTATCCTCTGTTTTAACAAATTCCCACAATTTTGAATCTAAAATTTCGCTTACAGAATTATATATAAAGATTTGTGAAACAATCGCTTATTTATATTTTCCATACTTTTCTCTAAACAAAATATAATTTCCCAATTAGTTGCAAGAATATTACAACAATGGCCAAGATGTACAACTTCAATTGGATCTCAAATTTTATTGAAAAAGAAGTATTATTGTGGAGATATCCAGGTGGCGGTGATTTTTAACTCGGTAAATGTTTGCAATTAATTATAAGGACTATAAAAGTGTGGGAATAATAATTTGTTAAGATTTTGTGTTTATGTATATTATTATATATATTTAAAGAAAGATAAAAATATTATCTTTAATTGCCTTTTATTTCATATTGATAGATCAAATGATTTAGAAGTTATTAATATTATAGGCTATATTATATTTTATTGAAGTTGTAAACATAACCCCAAAGTATAATCAACGCTAGGTTTTGTTTTGCGTATTACGCAAACAGCGTTTTGATGGGTGAAAACAGCTGTTATATTATTAAGTTAAACGAATAGGTATTTCGTCTTTAAATTCGTATAAACGAATATTTTGATGCTTAAAGGTTGTATTTATATACAGTTTATAACCTCAAAGCAAATATTATAACGTATTAGCATACATTAGTTCTATAACTCATATAAAAAAAAAACTTCTTAAGAAATTATAATAATTGAAGATGTAAACATAACCCCAAAGTATAATCTACGAAGGGTTTTGTTTAAGTATTACAGATGATGGGTGAAATCAGCTTTTATATTATATGTTACTCACGTACGTAAGTATGTAGGCTACACTCGTTTCTATAGGTGTTGATAGCAGGAAAATTTTTATTATTTAAATACAATTTTGTAAAGGTACACATGCGCAAATAAATTACAGAATCTGGTGGTTTTACGTATAAAAAGTCGGCTATATCTCATAAATCAGCTACAAAAAACTTTTCAAGTAAAGCAATTAACATTTTCTTTTCTTTATTTATTCTAAAGAATCCTAAATAATCTATTTTTATACTAATGTTATAAAGAGGTAAAATTTGTTTGTTCGTTTGTATGTAGGGGGTAATCTCTGGAACTGCTAAATTGATTGAAAAAATAGTTTTACTAATAAAAAGCTACACTATCTCTGAGAAATATAGGTTATAATTCATTCATTTTGTTAAAAACATGTTTGATTTCAATATTTGTAAATTTAGTCGGGAATAAATCTTAGGTTATGCCTAAACTGATGAAGCAACACATTATTAATTATAACATATAGTTCTATAACTCATATTTAAAAAAATCAACTTCACAAGAAATTATAACGATTGAAGTTGTAAACATAACCTCAAACTATAATATACACTGTTTTTACAGATAGTGGGTCGGTGAAATCAGCTGTTATATTAAATGTAACTCCACGTACGACGTACACTCGCTTTTATAGGAGTTGATTAGTGGTAACATTGGCGAATCACTAAGATAAAATCGTACCAGATAGAATCTGGAATGTTTTACTTGAACACGACGGTTAAACTTATGATATTTGTGGCGTCGTAACGCCATTACCGAAATTCCATTGTTAATTTATATCAGGGTTTGAACATTTTGTTTAGTGTAGACTAAAAGTTTTTTCTTGTATTTTCAGATTTATTTCAGCATGATTTTCCAAAATTGGGATAGGCAATTTTTAAGCGTTTTATAAAAAAAATTACAGCCAACATTTTTGGAAAAAATAAAATGCACATTTTTCTACTTGTAATTGTATTGCGTATAATTTGAAAAATCACTCTGTGAACCTTTAAACAAAATTGATTTTGGTCCCCAATTTACCTCCAAAAAGAGTTCGGACTTTAATAGGAGGAGCAGTACGTAGCGCAAGTAAACCGAAACTACAGCGCATCATAAACAAACCATTTTATGATAATAAAACATGTGTTGTTATAATCAGCTGATCTGTGCTATTATATCTGTTCAATAGAACTCCAGATGATTATAAAACATGTGCTGTTATATTCTGATCTGTGCTATTCAGTTGATCAGTAAAAACAATGTTAATGAATAGAAAATATTTTAAATTCTATTTTTTACTTTCTCACTATACTATAGTATAGAGAAAGTATAGTGATGGCAAAAAAAAAAAAATGTATGTCAAGATTTTTGTGGATATATCCCCTGGGTCCAAAAAAATGTTCTTTTACAAACTGTCTCTCTGTATGTCTGTATGTATGTATGTCTGTATGTCTGTATGTATACAAAGCTAGAGAGAAAACTACTCGATCGATTTCGAACAAATTTGCACCAAAAATGTTAATTAGGCCTGTATAGATGCACGAAAAAAGGTTTTAACAATGTTGGAATACAACCCCTTTTGGGCCAAAAAAACCCCAAAAATCAGTTATTATTTTTTTATAAAAATACGGCTCTAACGATTTTTATAAAATTTTTCTTATTTGTAGCGGTTAATGTACCCTACCTTATGCAAAAAACCGCATCTTTCAAAAAAATTTCATTTAGCTTATAATAATAATAAATTATTTTTGGGGATTTTTGGCCAAAAAGTAAGTTGTTTTCAAACACTTTCAAAACCTTTTATCGTGACTCTATACACGCCTAATTGTCATGTTTGGTGCAAATTTGTTCGAAATCGATCGAATAGTTTTCTTTCAGCTACTAATAATAATATTTATTAGTTACTCTCCTATTTTAATGTACTTAACCCTCTCCTACTTTAATACAATTATGAAGTCACAGTTGGTTTCACATACGGGGGTTGGCGTGCGAAGCACGCAATGCATTGCGTATTGAAAATACTCCTAATACGGGGGTCAGCGTGCGAAACACACAATGCACTCTGTATTGAAATTATTTCCAATATGGGGTTTGGCGTGCAATGCCCGGTAATAATTTAAATATGTTTGTGAGAAAGTATGTTCCAGTTTCTGGTACCGTTTATTAAATATTAAATAAAGGAATAGTCCAATTTTAAGGCAAATGGGCAAATATATACTTAATTACCTTTCATTTAACACAAACGGCATGTCAATCGGCCCAATAGAACTCCAGATATCACTCGGAATAGGCTTACAAATTTCCTCCATGTTACATTGCCATAAGAGATTTGAATTTTCGTTTTTAGAAAATCTAGTGGAGTAATAGCTGAAATCCAAGCAAAATGGGCAAATATACAGACGATTATATTTCATTTGGTACCAACTGCGTGTATATCCGTCCAGGAAAACTCAAGATCTCACTCAGATTACAAAAAATCATTTCAAATATATAGATAAACTGCGTGTTTACTTGATTGTGTAACCCTACCTACTTTCTGTATCTTAAAAAAATATAAACAGGATTCTTAAAGGTTCACTTGTTTTTCTGTTTGTCTAACTCAGAACAATGGCATCGCAATGCACTATGACATGTCCAAACAAATGCAACCTATTAAAATTGTATTCAACATTTGCATTAGGCTTCTTCGTGCTAGCAATGCATAGGCTACTAATTAAATATTTCCAAGCAGAGTATAACATAGTTTTGTTCGGAAATGGCTTTGCACTATTTTACACGTCATTTTATATAATATAACCATGCAATATAATTGTATAGGCGAATATAAATATATTTACACATAAACAAACATCCTGTTTTAATGAGTATTCAGAAAGTATTATATCACTTTTTATATTAATAAATGTCCTGCCTTTGGGAGGGAGCTTACAACGAGGGTTATTGCGGTCACGTTAGGGAGACCTTGGAAATTTAATATCAACCCTTCGGGATATTTATACTTTACTCAAAGTCTAAACCCAGTGTCATGTCGGGAGATTAATTCAAATTAAACTCCACCACAGAGTCAGTGATCATCGTGTACGCTGTATGAGATAATATGTAAGCTTTACTTATTCAAACTCATTTGTATAAACATAAATTAAACATTTGTATAACTATTAACTCTTCATATTGTTACGAGTAAAGTCACAAAACTCATTGGCATCTGTACACAATTTCTCAGCTGGGTTTGGAGACTTTACAAATTGTAGGTTTTATTAACTTTTGGAAAGGAATTGAACTTAACATAATGCTATTAACTGGTTATATCATTGCGAGAAACAGTCACTACTAGTTATTAGCTTGCTGTTACCTCCAGTGCCACATCAATACATTATGTTTCATAACTAATTGTATCGTTAAATCATTATAATAATGAAAATTAATAATAAAAGTCTATAAATATAGAAATATAATATCTCTCCAAAACATTATTGGAGATTTTTGATCAAGTATTTAAAAATAAATGTTACCCTCGTGTATAGACACCCATGATATAATTGCAACACTTCTTACCATAATTAAAACCAGCGAATTTACCTTAATAATTTGAGTTCAATTATTCATAAAATCTAAGATTTAAAAACCCTTGTTATTACTCATGATTATCCACTGATTTTTACTCACAGAATTGTGTTATGCTCTCTAATGTATACTTTGTATATAATACAAATTGTAGATTTTGTATACTATTTTTGTAAAAAATAAGGATAAGGAAATATTTTTGACAACTATTTCTGATAGTATATTAAATGCATTCTTTCCTTAATAATTATCTTCCTTTGATGATCTCAATGTTGAATTGTTTGGTCTTTTTATATTGCATTACTAAACAACAACAATATATTACTAGAACAATACCGAAGTACTTTTAATACACTTTAGGTACGGAGGACAATTAGACATATTTTGATATGGCTCCTTCGACTAACTTTTACTAAAATACTTGATCAGATACCTATCTAAGCTAAACTAGTAATCAAATTACAAATATTTTTAGTAAAAATATATTTTTATGAAAATAATAGAAAATTTAAGTTTAATAGACTATTAGAGTTTAAGTAGAATAATTGTTTTGTTATAATATAAAATGTAATTAATTATTGTTCTGTTCACAGTCCAGTAACAGTATTGTTTTATCGATGGCGATCGTACCTTATTTTCTATTCATTCTTTGTCGAACAGATTTAAAATTAAACTTGTTTGAACGCTCCTAAATTTTAAAATAACAAACATTAATTTTACACGACACGTAAACATATATTACAACACCTAAACACAAATTACAACAATTAAAACGCATAACTATATGTGTTGTGTAATGTCAATGTTTGTTATATTAAAATTGACGCGCATTTAAAGAAATGCAATTATAGGTTGCCTGAATATAAAAGGTGAAACGGTCGTCACAGATAATAATAAGTAACTTACAGTTACTGGAAAACCAAAAGTTTATGGTTGAGCAAAATAAAACGTATTTATACGAGTTTAAGTAGGATAAAAAATACTTAAAATTATTGTAAATGATAAAACATTTTGTAGATATACTCTTCTTATATTTTAATAATAAATTTAAATAAAAATATAACTTTATTTACAGAGTGTATCAGGAAAATATAAGGAAAAATTTAAACGATTTTAAAAATTATCAACGTTTAAGTAAAAAATATAGATACAATATTAAAATAATTAGAAAATAACCATCGTTTAAATACGAAATATAGATCGATATTCAAACGCTTGGAACAAAAATCAACGTTTAATATGGAATATAGGGCGATATTGGAACGCTTGGAGATATGTTTAACGTTTAGGTAAAAAATATACAACATTACTGAAAAGCTTGGAAAAGGATCAACGTTTAAGTAAAAAATATAGGGAAATATTAACATAAAAAGAAATCGACCAACGTTTAAATAAAAAATATAAGGAAAATTTAAATAATTAGAAAATATAGATCGATATTGAAACGCTTGGAAAAATGACCAACGTTTACATATTAAATATAGGGCTTGGATTGGGCTGAAATATAGGGCTTAAATATAGGGATAAATTGGAAAGCTTGTAGATATGTTTTAAGTTTAGGGACAAAATATAGATCAGTATTGTGAAAAGCTTGGAAAAATGATCAACGTTTAAATAAGAAATATAGGGTTATATTGGAACGCTTGGAGGTATATTTTAAGTTTAGCTATAAAATATAGAAAAGTATTGTAAAGCTTAGAAAAAGGATCAACGTTTAAGTAAAAAAAATATAGGGATAGACCCTATAATAAAATACTTAGAAAATGATCAACGTTTAAATGCTAAAAAAATTGCTATATTGGACGCTTGGAAGTATGATTTATGTTTAGGAACAACATAATATATAAAACAATATTAAATCGCTTGGAAAAATATCTTCAACGTTTAAATAAAAAATATAGGGATTAATTCAAATACTTAGAAAATTATCAACGTTTAAATAGGAAATATAGGTTTAATATTGGAACGCTTGGAAATACGTAAAATATTTAGTGCAATATTAAAAAGTTTGGTAAAAAGGCAAACGCTAAATACGAAATATATGAACACATTGAAAAGCTTGAAAATAAAATGATCAACGTTTAAATACGAACTGTAGGGCAATATTGAAAATCTTGGAGCCTTGATCATTTTAGATACAAAAGCTTGAAAATAAAATGATCAACGTTTGAATACAAAATATAGGGCAATATTGAAGCGTTTAGAAATATGTTTTACTTTAAGTGCTCTTTAGCTTCACATACCACCCGTAATAAATTAACATTTGAAGTATTTTTAAATATAAAAAAATATTTTTTATATTTGCAGTAATTTTTAAATGTAAAAAAAGTAGTTTTTGGGAAACTTTTGAAAAATTTTGCAATGTTATATACAATTTTTGCTACGAGAGTAAAACAGTTTAATTACTAAAATTCAAAATTGTACCGTATGTGTGTTGGTGCCATATTGAAACAGGACAAGATAAGTCACAACTATTTTTATATTTACATTTAAGATATCTTCAAAATGATATAACTTACGACCTATGTTTTACTTTTGAAATTTACAAGAGAAACCACACCTACCAAAATTTGCCTCTTAGGAACATTGAGATTTGCAAATAAAATGTTCTACAGATTATTTAGGTTTGAAATAGAGGGGTTTTAGTTGAAACTTCGCATCGTGAGATCTGTTATATTCTCTATAAAATTTATTAACATGAAATTTTTTAAATTTTAGATTATATAGGCTCACATAATTTGGTGAAGTTTATATTATATTTATTTTATTATGAGCTTGGGAATAGTGCATGTAAAAATTGTGTAAAATGTTTACTTGTATGCACCAAGGTTGGGTTATTACACATTAGATTTGATTTTGTTCAGTTCTCGATTTCTTACCTACAATATTGGTTAACTGTGTTTTAGAGCGTGAGTCCTGGATTAGTTGATACTGAAATTTTAGAAGTCGGAGGCTGGAGGGAAAACATATACTCCACAAACCCATACTTGCAAGCCAAGGATATTGCGGACGCTGTAAATTACGTTCTGTCAACGCCCCCATCTGTTCAGGTGATGATAATTTTGTTCATCAAAACATACATCTAAGCTACTTTGTACACATGTCAAGAGTTTTTGATACGTTATGTATTAATGTCTAAGATAATACATTCACAATATATATCAATACTTGGTTACACTTAATAGCTTGAACATTTAGTAATATTGGATCTCTCAACTTGTCGCCATAAAATATATTTTAATAGAGTCTGGATATCAGATTACTAATTAACACAAGTGAGGTTGGGTATATAATATTATTCATATAATTTACTTTATTTTGCAGATAAACGAGCTCATTGTGCGACCGGTTGGTGAAGGAGTTTGACCAAGACAAAATACCTTACGAATTACTTTAGTTAAATTTTTGTTACGATAAAATTTGCATATATTTATACAGCTTATACATTTTACGTAAATATTGACTTACTCCATTAAAAAAATTTTATATATTTTTCATTTACAGTATATATTTCCTTTATGATTTATAATAATTAAATACATATTTTCTCAAATACCCAAATATGAAAAATTCACAAAATAACTATAAATTCAACAAATTTTGTTATTTTTGTTTGCTAAGAAATCTGTTTTAAAATAACTAGATTTATTTGTGTACTGCATACACAAAAAGGGTTTGTTTCAATTGGCAATCCACAGTGACTAAACTTTTACGTTAAAACTGATGATAAGCAAATGAAAAGACATGAAAATGCTGGTCTCGTTCTTGCACGAACAGCAGTCTTGATCTTGGTGCTGTAAGTCAATTTTATTCTTCCTACAGGAATCTTGATTTAGTGAACTTTAGTACATTTTATTTATAGATGTTTATAATGTACGTTCTTTTTAAATGTTACAGTTGTTAAACAAATTTCTTTGGTTGTTTAAATAATTCAAATAAATTTAATTAAAAAACTAGTTGACAATGTAAAATAAATGACTATTTGTCCCTAGAACATGTTTCTTCTAGTTAATACAATTTTGTAAAATAAAATATTTTAATAATAATTGAACGAAATGATTGGTAAGCAGATATTTTTGTCGAGTTTGATTAACCGTAAATGTATAAATGATTTTCTGTGATGGGGATAGTTTATTTTACTATCTTGAAAGAAAAGGATAACCAACTTATTATTCAATAGCACATTTAAGTTGATATTGTTCACTTTTAATGTTGAAAAGCGTTAACTGCGTCTCTTTTCACCAATTTAAAAATTACACTTACAAAATTTTCAGTGACATTAAGTATTTCATACAAAAAACATTTCTGGTTGTATCAGAGGCTGAGAAATTTAATTTGGTGAAAAATGTGAGACGTAACTCAAGTCTAAACAATAACGGAATGGTAAATGTATGTATCACCGTATTTATCCTTTTACAACCCTTCATTTTCTTGCAATTCTCTTGCTTTTTCCGTCCTGCTAATCTTACTATTGTATAAAAGGCTCTTGTTTCTTATCACTAATGAAAAACGAAATGACAACAAGTATATAAGTACCATGTGTTTTTCAATGGTTTTGAGTTTAAAAGCGAATTAGTCTAAACAAAGTTATTTTTATAAAAATGCAGAATAATTTTTGTATTGGTTAGGCTGGGAAGAAACTAAGCTAATGGAAAAAAATTGAGTAGTAGTTCTGCAAAATTGACAGACTACTTGGAAGTAGATTGATAAGTAAGAAACAAGCCGAATAAGACAATCTTGTGTGATACAACTGTACTTTACTGAAAGCGATAAATAGTTAAATTAATTGCAACTCAAATTTGTTTCTTACCTTCTGGTTAGGATGACAGTTATTGCTTTATTTAAATAAAATAATTTGTTAGTATATTATCTATAATTTAGATTTTATATTTATATTTATTTGAAATTACAGTATCTCTAATAATTATTCACGCAAGGTAACATGTTCAATTGCTTCAGAGTGTAAATATTTATATGTCAAAGCAATAGGCAATGCATTGTAAAGAACGAAATTCATGAGTATAAAAACTATCTAAGTTATAGAAATGATTTTAAAAAAGCGATATTACTTTTGGTTAGATTTTAGTAAGTAATCACGTTTAGTATTCAAAAACTTTGAAAATTAATATTTATAAACTATGTTTCTTATTGTACATCTAAACATAATAATAAGAATTTAGACAATTAATCAGGTAAATGCAG
>JAGFPH010001391.1:111686-163029 GCA_018207615.1 Philaenus spumarius
ATACGTTACAGTACAACTTTTAATTCTAGTCTTTCTCCACAACTGTTATTAAGTGTTTAATATTTGAAATCCTTGAAAACTGAAGAATATTAAATTAACGAAATTCGAATGGAATTAGAAATTACAAAAGTAAACATCACAGATAACAATTTAAACTAAAATAACACAGGTAGAGCACAGAATTGTGTGTACAAGAGCTAAAGCAAAAAGGCAATATAGAAAGTCTGCGAGCAAATTAAAGTTTGTTTTTCCAAGGTATTCGTTGACTGCAATGTATGAGGCAGTCGTATTAATTTCCGTACCGTCGTAAATTCGCTGTGCATTTTATTTCCGTTGTGCTTTCTCTAGAGAGTTGAGGAACGGAGCTTTCTCTCTATGTTGGCTTAAATTAGTACATTGACATGTATATTACTAAAACCGATGTCGCAGCCGTGCTTTAAAAACCGTACAAAAGTTCAAAGCAAAAACAGACTGTGTAGGCTATATTCAGTATCATTCCGTTTAAATTTGTGTATCTTCAATTTTTTGTTTGATTTTATTGCCGACAACTCCAATTTGTTTCCGACATATATTCAGACGCACTATGAAATTCTACAAAATTTCTTATATTACCTGAAATGAAGCACGCAAGTTTCCCAAATTTGAAATCAACCCAAACGATTTCGTTCGGTAATACCGTCAGAATTTATCTGATTATTTGGATTTTTAAAACAATGCTATGTAACATCTTTGATTATTGATTATGAGTGCAACGTGCATTAAATCTCTAGTTAAAAAACATAGCCTATAATGAATAAAGTTATAATAATTTTTCTTAGCTAATTTATAATTTCCTTGAAGTAAACATGTGTGAAAGTGTCATACAACATATTCGAAAGCCACTGGTAAACTATTCAAATTTGAATCATTATTAGAAATTTATTTCCTGAGCCTTGTTTTTAGTAACTTAAAGCCAATTAAATTTTAATTCGTCTAAAGGTGATGTATGCAAGAAGACACCGAAATAGCTTTGTTCCTCGGAAACTGAAACGACCACTTTAATTGCTCTTTCAACCCATCAGCAGCTGAAGTAATCTGAACTCACAATGAAATTACCTTGTTAACCAGTTGGATTACATTTTAAATGCTGGCAAGAAGGGATTCACTCAACTAATTTAGGAGCATTTGCTGTTAAGTTATTCTCTCAATAAAGAGAATTTAATTTTTGGTATATATTTCTTCCAACTTTTAAAACGGCATTTAACCAGACGTACCTAATTGCTAAAAAGGCAGTTAAAGACAAGAATAAGATTACTTAGCATTTTAGAGATGGTAATAGCATATTGTTTTTAAAATATAAAGTAGCAATATTTCAAATTGAACATATCTAACCGACATGACGCAAGGAATAAAAACCCAATGGAATATTTTTAACGTATTCATTAACATTAGGAATATGGACTAACAAATTCAAAATGTTTTTTTGTTAGTCACATTATACAGCTCAAGTTTTGTGTCAAAATATTCTAGGAATAAAGCATATCTGCTCTAAAATTATAAATGGCAAAATAAAATAATCCGAATACACAGCTGAACCGCTGACGTGAGTTGAGCGAATTTACTAAATTAAGTTTATATGTATTAGGGTTTTAACCAACTATTTTGGAATTTGATCTACGCAAGAAGGTGGTGAATAGCTGGCTATGTGTACGAAATATATTAGTAGAATTTGTTTGTACCTAAGAATACAGCTTCGACCACGCGCTCCTTCGTTCCACTAGCATCGGTAAAACTCGCTTTGGGAGTTTGCACCTCGGAATTGCGGCCTCGGGTATGGATTGCTTCGATTCGTACGCAGCGTACAAACTCGGCCGTTGGCCCTCAAGTGGATTTGAACCGGGTAATTTTATAGTATTTTACGTTTTGATCGATTTTGGCGGAACCAAGCGAGCTATAAGGTCGTGTAAAAAACAAAAAAATGCACAGTAATATCCTACGTTCATTTTTTAGATGAAACCCCAAAAACTTTTCTTTCTCGTACGAAAAATGAAAAAAAAAATTTAAGAATAGTTACTTCCGGTCGAAAAACTAGTCTGTGCCAAATTTGGACCAAATCCGACTTAAAATCCGCTAGAGTACAACTACGTATACATATACATTTTAATGATACGTCTAAACGTGTTCTGGGGACCACGATCGGTGCTCATTTACTACTCCCGATCTTAGGTCTCACCATAAGGGTCACTGTAATAGCTTATCTTTCCTATGGAAATTCGCTAAAAATGGTAAATTAATAAAATGGCTTGCTGTAATGGCTTGCCAAGGGAGTCGTTGAAATATCAAACATTTTGTTCTGTCAGACTAGTCCGTTCACTTAACCTTCAAATAAACCTACAAGTTTTAGTAGTTCATTGTGTTCATATTAATCTTAAACGCAGTCCATTTATTTAAATATTCCAAAAATGTTTCTTGATGTGTGAATATTGTGCAAATTGTGTGCCCATTTATAGGCTTAGGATAATTTTAAAATTGTTCGTTCTTTAATTTTGTAATCATTATTTTATTGTATGTAGATATTTACTAATGACAATAAATGTAATTAAAATATCATGCAATAGTGTTAAAACAGACGCAATATAGTAAGGATTCCATACTTATTGTTAAGCAACAAACTTTTCTACACTATCAACAACAGCCTGCTACAAAGTCCCGTGAAATAACAGAGACTTGTCTTCAAAAAGTTTGTTGCTTACAACAAGCGAAATATTTTTAACCGTAATAAGTGTTTGTAAAAGTGTTTTTTTATTTTAACTACTTAAATATATGTTAAAATTCGTATTTGTGTTATTTAAAAATGTCACAAAGTATGTTACCGAAAAGGCGCAGGTGACCATGGCTGAATAAAAAGCCGAAACGTTCGTGGAGCAAACTAATTAGAGGAGCTGACGTGAGCAAATTAATAAATTATCATTTTATTCTTGATCGGTACTTTGACCAATAACTATGCACTTGTGTTTCAAATGTTTAAGGTTGAAAATTTGATTAATCCTTTGACGAAGAGAACACATGTTTGAAAATAAATAAATAAATAAATATTAAGCTTAACTTGTGAGAAGATATACTTTGAACACTAAATCTCACAACTAATACGTTTATTAATAGTCTCCTGTTAACGCGTCAAAGCGTTTCAACGACAAAGTCACTATCTTCAGTGATGCACGAGCTACAATAATCAAACTATAATTTAATATTATTGTAGTGACTATAAACTAGATATAGTTTGACTATTGTAGATCATGCATCACTGAAGATGGCGACTTTTTCGTTGAAACGCGTTTGTGCTAAAAAAAACGTATTAGTTGTAAGATTTTGTGTTCAATGTTTATTCTATTAAACATGTTTGAAAATGTTGGACTTATCAGCTTATGTTACACTATAAATACTGTTTATCGATTTAATTATTACTAACAGCTGATGTAATCAGGCCACACTTGTCTATACTATTTATTAAACTTGAACATTGAAATATATATGTAAAAATAACTACATACACCAATATGTTAATTAAAAGTGGATAAATATTATTATTTATGTGAAACATTTTTAATTAAGTTACATATAAAATTCATTATGTTAATTGTTTACTATATTTATACTTACTAACTTACATGAACAAATTGAAGATATCACCAGTATTTAGTAAACTAATTCCATAGTAACAACAGAAAAAGAGAAATGTACAATAATTATAGTAATACGTATATGACATGGACAAAAGTTTGTAATATTGTTAAAACAATGTAATACACATGAATGTGGCATATCACCTATAAATTAACCTTTAAAGTTAGTTGAACTAGTATTCCTTTAATGAGAGTTGGATCTGAGGAGAATTTTAAAATTCACTATAAAGGTTTGTCGAAAAAATAGTAGATTTCACATAGACTATCAATAGTTAGCTTTGATTGTAAACAATCATAAATACGTAATGCCATAGTGTTAAGCAATAAGCCCATGATCACACAAGTACCTATATCCAATAGAAACTAAAAATAAAAATTTCAAAAACAACAACAGCCACAGAAAGCAAATCCTTAAAGCCTCTTAGGAAATGCATGACATTTGCATTCATACTATGTTTTAACATAACATTTGTCTCAAAGCAAATGCTAATCGACATTTGCTCTTACTTTACTAGTATTTGCATATAAATGTATGCTTATCATTAACTTTTTATTCATTAGGACCACCAAACAAGACGGCTTACTACGGAGAAAATGTAGGTAAAAAGTTTATGCAGTATTATATTTACATCTCTTGTTTCATACAGTAGTGACAATACTAATACCATTGTCTAAAAAGAATACACATAATATGGAACTAGATCGTCTTATTTATATGAATAGCATTGTTGGAAATTCATTTTTCTATACGTAATTCGTTGGAGGAAATTTGAATATTTTGTTCAATAATTGAAAATGTTTTTAGATTTTAAGCAACTAAAGAAATAACGAATAGCAATCCTCAACGGATTAAACAGACTGACAGATTGAGAGAAATGAAAATAGTCTCTGTGATTGGAAGCTGTAATGGGATTAGTGTAATCTTGTGAACAACCAATCAAATAGTCCAATTCCAAGGAGAAGCAAGCAATCCAGTTTAAATGTAAATATTTCACAGTAGTACTGAAATTTAAAAAAACTACTAAAGTGATGGCTGAATAGTGAACAAATGATAGTAATAAGAAATCTGGTTTCAGGTTTATAGTACAAATCAGGTTTCAAGATAATCAATAATACTGAAGATTGTATTTCTTTGTATAATTTTAATTTGTTTGCCACAGTAAAATCTTTTGGGGGCAAAAGCGAAAATGCAATAAGAACAAACCACAATTTTAGTGTGTTATTTTAGGAAAAACTTATTATATAACGTTACAAGTTGGACAACCAAATTCAAGCAACAAGATTTGATTTCAAGAAAATTATAAATAAGTATTTTATGTCACCTTTGTTAACAATGTGGAAGTTATGCCTATTTTATCTAACAACAAACTAAATAATCCACGCTAAGACTATAATCAGATCTAGACTGTTATGAATCATAGATAATAATTAAACCTAAATATCATCAAGCCTAACATATTATCAGTTCTTTACTATTTAAGTCTACTATTAATTGACAAGTATAGGCTCTCGGCAAGTTTAGAATATTACCAGCATATAATGTCATTTAGCATAGAGTATTTAACCCTAGACTACCACTACGCCTAAATTATCACTAGGCATAAATAAAATCACCCCTAAACTACTATTAAGATTATTCTATAATTTTGGTTAGGTTTTCACCATAAGCCTCTATGTAGCATTGATTATCAACAAACTTAGACAACCATAAATCATCAGGATTATACTATTATTAAGCCTAGCCAACCATCAGGCCTACGCATAAATTACCTCGAAGCCAAGACTATCAAAGGCCTATATTTTTCAAGTCTAGCCAATTGCCAAGCATAGGTTATCAGCTAGCCTATTAAGAATAGAATGTTAAAAATATAAGAAACATTTAATACTATGTAAACTACTTACACCTCTCCGAATATACTTGCTTTTGTTTTAAAATATAACAAAAATTATCTACATTTTGAACATGTCCATAGCCACATATAGTAAAGAATCTCTGAACATTGGCAATTTAACGGACAACATTTCCCAGGAACAATAGCTAGATGAAAAAGTAAAGAGAGTTCACGCTTTCATTGTAACGCAGACGACAATTTATATGCAAAATAGGGGCCAGTAATAATTAAGTGCTGTTGTAAGGGCTTTCTTCATTGTTTGTCCACCTTTTGCTAATTGCGTCTATTTTCACTTGACTGTTGAAGGCAAAACATTAGTACGTTAAAACCTTCATGCTCTTTTTTATGGTGGTGTTATTGATTGACAATTTTACAAATTAAATCATTATAAAAGCAGCAAGTAAAAGTGGGCACTTGCCCAAACAGCCTTTTCACATAATCAATCAAATGAAATATCAAAATCATTATCAGGAGTTACAACTTCCGGGCGAATCGTCGCAATAAACTCCATTTAGAAACTTCTATTTTATATACTAATAAAGGTGCTAAGATTATGATTTCATTATATTTAGCTAAAATCTCTTTCGGCTCGACCTACAGACGCTGGAAGTTTTCGAACATCCTATATTATACTACACCATTTACATCAAAGTTCACATTCGCCAAGCATTAAATTAATTCGTGACTTGTTTTTTTTTTAGTTTTCAAACTAAAGGTTTCAGACAGAAGATTTTGGTAATATTGATGATACTTGCAATAAAGTTTAATGGATCTGATAATGTGCCTATTAAATGAGTTATCTTTCATTTCTTTAATTTCAACACTGATTCCTCCCCCTTACACTAAAGGTTGCAGTTACCGAACGAAAATTCAGAAAAACCTTTTGGTGAAAAGTAGGAGATTTAAAACCATTTTTAACTGGCTCGATATGGTGTATGCTAAGGCAATAATGCAATTTTTGATCCGACCTTATTTTGGTCATCCCTTGCAGTAAGGGGTTGGAAAAAATTAGATCAAGGGTTATAGACAATATTTAGAAGGTTTACAATAAATTTAAACTGTTCGATACTGTGCCCACTAAAATAGATACGATTTTCGTTTTTAAACACTTATTTTTCACCCCTTGAGCTAATTGTTATTATGTTATTATGTACCACTATGGTGACTATGGTTTTTGGAGTCTAGTAACCATGAAGCAAAAAAATTAGGTACTCATTGTAACGATTTCAATAGGTACTTTCTTCGAAATCCACCTAAAAACTGAAAGTTATAATTTTAGTTATTATTATTTAGTATTAAGGTTGGGGTTTATTCTACTAGGTCATGTGATTATATGCAAGACTTCATTATTGGGTTCGACTTTAAGGTACAACTAAATTGGAAGACTACCAATAAAAGTTCAGTAAATAGCTTACAATAATAATTATGTTTAAATAGGATTAGTATTGTAGTAATGTTAAACAATATTTACCTGAAATCATACAGTTGTGGTTTAAAAGGTTATTATAGTGATAATCAAACTATAATATCTAATATACAACAATGACCAACGGATAAGTATACAACTTTGGCTTTTAATTTTCTTTAAAGCATTTTAAGTTATCGTTTCAAAACTAGACTAAGGCCATGGGTAGTAGGAAAAGGTAATTTCAGGTGATGACAGGCAGTCTGTGTTTTTCGATTTAATAAAAAATTCTTTCATTATTTAGCATTTAAAAGTATTAATTTACTGGGTACTACTCTGCATTTAGCCAGTGAAAAAGTAATTCGCGAAAACGCTTTTGATTAGTTTATACTTGTATTTACAGAATTAAATATTATTTCCCAGACACAAAACTGTTTCTTAGATCTATTGTCCACTTAAAACATTCTATTCTTAATTGAAAAATATTTAAGATCTTGTTGTTAACTTACAGTACCAATTAAATAATTGCATTTGACATTTTGACCTTGAACCAAACTGTCAACTGTCTCCACTAATTCGGCCTTTAATAGAGTTAATTGTTTAACAGAATAGAAAATAAATTTCAATTGGACAATTTATATCAAATTAACTTTTGTATTATTTTGTAACCTGTAAATTCCATACATATTACTTATCTACATATATACAATCCAAATACCACTCACTGACCCACTCATCATGAAATCTCAAAAATCACACAACGGATTGGAATGAAATTTGGTATGTAGCTTCCTTTACGGCCCTAGGTGCTCGCTAAGAAAGGTTTTTAAAAAAATTCCGTAATTTTACGGGGGTTTGGGGGGTTAAAGTTACTAAAAATCCCCACAAGAAATACAGAGTGCAATATATTTATTGATATATTTTTTTTGTTAATACCTATACATTTAACTTTGTTTTGTCTATCCGTGCAAAGCCGGATCGGGTCAGCTAGTTACTTATGAAAATGTAAAATATAACTTTAAATTATATAGAATTTATTGTGTTGCCTTGGACTGTTAATTATATCGCTATAATTACCTTGTATTAGCTGTCTTCAGTCCATAATTGCAGAATATAGCGTGTTATGTGTTCGTGTATGTGTTAGTACAAGTCTGACGAAGCCGACAGTGTTCGGCGAAACAGCGCTGTATCTATATTCTACAATTACGGACTGAAGACAGTTAATACAAGTTAATTATAACGATAACTTTACAAAATTTTTTATGTCATTTCTATTGTATCTATAACACTATCTGAAATACAAAATATTTTAAAGTATAACATACTAATCTAGAATCATACAATTAATTATAACTTTATAGTAAATATGCCTTGAGTTAACAGTTTATTTTTGGAAGCTTTTTAACAATGCATTATGGTATTTGTATTTGAGAAAATGTTAGAGTAAAATTTAAGTACTCAGACAAAAATATATAAGATGTATTTAAATAAAATTAGTATTTTTTTTTAAACATCGTTTAAAATTACACTATTTTTCTGCTATAAGTAAGATTTTATATAATCTCATATTTATAAAAACAAGTAAAGTTAGAATATAAAATTAACTCAATTGCCTATAAAATTCAATGCATTTATCATGTGTAGTTGGTACGATTGGAAAACAGTTTAAAACAAATTTCCATTCTATTAAGAAAGTTGAAAACATTATGTTTATTTAACAAATCGGTTAAATATTTGGTCATATTATTATATTTAAATTTGATAAGAACAACTGATTCATTCGCGTTTTCTAGTTTCTCGAACTGCTAGTATCATATCAAGACTCATACTATTCAAAGTTCACATTGTTTTAAACAAAATGTATTGACAAACTAATTACGATAACCTTACAAATGTCATTGAAATAACAAATTTAATCCAAATTGGTGATATTTGACAAAATGTTTGTGTTTTTATTGCTATTGAAGCTTCAATTTGTTATAGTTAAATTGTACACACAAGAATGGAGTAAGTAGAATGGGTATTTTAGCAAGAAATCTAAACATAAAGTTTAGAGCAATGAACAGGCAAATCATTTAGCAAACACCCATAGAAAAGATATTTATGCTCCCGCCAAGATTAATTTACTATTGTGTTGAACAATTTCTGCTTGGATACGTTTTATGAATTATTAATGTAAATTTTCATTTGGTTCTGTTACAAATCTTGTGGAGTTGTTAGGATCAGTGGATTGTATGAAACACAGTTTGCGATTCATTAATATTATTATTTTACTTTTGACAGACTTTGTGTCTTGAATATAATACATGTAATTTTATAAAAACAACGAACAAAATTAATTGTTAAAGGACTTAAAAGCAAATAAACTCTGTGGTTATCATTGATGAAATATAATTTAGATTGAATTCAGCCTCTTTTACTTATTAAATAAGAACAATTTCGTTTTGATTTAATATTGTAAAATACAAATTAACCCAAATTTTAATTGACAGTATTAAAATTATATTCTTAAGCGCTAATACAGTGTTATAATCCAAAACAAAAATATAATTACATGACAACTGTATTCAGGGTAATTTGAAGACCGTATTCTAAAGTGACATGTATAATATATTGTCAATAATTAATATAATTTACCAATTATAATAAAGATTGATAGTTTGTATTACTTGTTGTTAAAACATAAACCCAATCTAAAGTGACAGATTAAGGATACATTTGCAAGACAGATATTTCTACTCCTAATACAAATAGATCTGAGTATACATATATTGTTTACGAAATTTTAGATTAGTTCGGTGCTATTTGGTGAGTAATTCAAAATTTCTCACATCATGAAACTTTGACGTATTATATGTGTTACTTGTACATATTTATATTTATTATTATGAGTTTTTGTAATCTCACTTTGTATCATAATTAAATAGTTTGTAATCTAACAGTGCTTAAATATATTAGTTCAAGACATCGCGTTTTAACTCACCGCTATCATTTACAACTACAAACATAGTAATGACATTGACACAAAAATGATAGTATTATATAAGGAATAAAATATACTTCAATATCGAATCCGTAGATTCAGACTGTTTGAGAGGGAATAAGTTATTACCCTCTTGTTTGTTTGGGTTACAGATTACTTGAAGGATTTAAGCTGTATAAAGTACCTGCACGAGACGTAGGCTGCTATCACAAGACATAAAAGTCATATATATTTCATAACTTTTGAAAATAAAGGTTCCTGCAGTTTGGGGTTTCGTGAGTTTTACTAAAAACTAAAATACTTTATATGATCTGAAGATGGACTCACGAAGCCCGAAACTGCAGTAATCTGTAAATCAACGAAAGGATTAGTTGACGTATCGAAAAAAAATGTAATTTACTAATGCGTTGGCTACAATGTTAAATTTGAAATTTCTTGTAGATCTGTAAACAACTGGCTGTTATTTCCATCGAAAAAATGTTTCAGATGGAAACCGAAATTAAAGGTTTGAATATATTTTTGAAAATCTCTTTTATCTTTTGATTTTCAGAAATACACGTTCTTGTTTGTTATTTAAAAATCAAAACTTCTAGACACTTGTAACTATTTTTGTAAAGTTAATAGTTGTCTATATATTTGAAGTTAAACGTTTTAAACATAACCTATTATTTTGAATGGAAAAAGTAAAGACTTTGAGAAACTTTGTAAAACTTAATGTAAAACAACATGTTTGCACTAAATTTAAACAAAATATCTAATCTATTTTCATAGTTAGATTTGTTTTACAATATGTTGAATATTATGGAAAACTAATCTTTTTCGGTACTATGTTTTTGTGAAATGTTCTCTTTATGTTTACATCTAGAATGAACTGATATTCTTAAAACTCGTCATACACAATTACTAACTATCTTTATGTCAAGACACCTACGTGTATTTAACTATTGAATGTAAATTATTGTATTTCCTTTAATAAATCAATTAAAGGCAGACATTACTGAAACACATCATTACTAACATGAAAGTGTCTCATTTGTGTTTGACCCCCAAAAATAGCAATATTGTTTGTCAATCTATCAACGTCAATTGAGGGACACATTTTGTATATTGCCCTGCCCGGAAATTAATGGCTTGGCATCCAACACAAAGCCTTATCTGACTGGGAAAAGGGAAATGAGATACTCCTATACATTCGCGATATACGAATAATCGTTGGTACACCTAATAAGTATAATGTATTTTTTTTAATGAAATCATATTTACATAAGTACATTTATTTTCGCTTCATCGTTTTATTTTTTAATCAATATGATAAATGCAGGAAGAAAACCCGAATTATATAATACAAGGTAGGTGTATCGGTACAGATATTGGTATAGTGTTGCTGAGATAATTTATATTCCTGAATACACATAGCTTATGTACCGAGTATATAACACACATACTCCGTGATAAAGTTATACATTTTTCATAGTCGAAATACAAGCACTTCTAGGGAGTGTTGCAAGTTTCATAATATTAATAATGTTTTATAATAATATGTACCTTGTCCCATGAAGTGAGTGCCAAGTTAGAGTTGGAGAATTGAAATACCTACAAACCTTATGGTAACCTGTAACGTTTCAATTATTTTTGAATTTATTTTTGTAATTTTATGTGTTTTGTATAATACAATAAAATTCTAATTATATGATTTCGTCAAAAAATAAGGTGCAATATCAGTAACTTAATAATTTACAATATCCTTTACGTTTAAAAAACAATCTATATACATTATTTTTAAATTAGACAATATATTAAATAACAATTTGAAATATAATTTTATATAAATAACAGTAAAATTACAGTGACATTGTTAAATAGTTAGTAAATTAAAAGCAAATGAAATCATTAAACATACAACGAAACACATAGAATAGATTAAATAAATTGTATTCCTTAAAGAAAACAATATAGCTATGTATATTCAGGGTGAGATATTAAAATTCCAATATTTGATATATGGAGGACAAAAAACAATTATGTAACCTAATAGATAAAAGATGTGATTTATATGATTTTAGTTTATTCCTATTTAATGAAATATATATTAAGATTGTATCTATATTTTTTAAATTAATTTACCAACCTTCAAATGGTCCTAATAATTTCCCCTCTACTGCTGCTGGGTCTTAATAGTTTCGACACATATATCTGTCATTGTCGAAGACGAGCATTTATGTGTTGTGTAGTGTTTTGTGTCAAGTGAATATCGTCTGGAATGTTCGTCTTCGACAATGACAGAGGTATGTGCTAGTAAGACCCAGCAGCAGTAGAGGGGAAATTATTAGGACCATTTGAAGGTTGATAAATTAATTTTTTTTAAAATTACAATAATGGTCCAGGAAGTAGGAGTCAAAGTAATGAATAATATATTTTTTAAACCAATACTGGATATAGTATTGCTGTAGTATTTTTTGCTAAGATACTGATACAAAACATAAACATATAAAAACATTTTTGAACAAAACTATTTATTAATACTGAGTAATTAAATAAGTATAGTATTACAATACAAAGCGGAAATTATTTAAATACCATTTTATTAAAATTTTTACTTTTGTTCTGCTATGAATAATGTAGTCTATTGTGAGCCATACTTATTGTACTACCAATAATATATTCACATAAAATAAACACAAGAACTAGAATTTGAAATATTTTTATCGTGATAAACCAACAATCAATAAATACTTTTTCGGTTGACTAGGTCTATTAAAATTTAATTACAGTCGGCATCTCACATTGCAATGCGTAACAACTGTTTATTGAAGTGCAGCCATCCATGACCAGCGCTACCTAGACCTAAACATTACACCCAACCCAAAGTCTTCCATTGTTCTCGAGGGCGGGGAACTAGATTTTTATAATTAAATTCAAATTGAAGGCAGTCGCTGCCTTGGATTGGGTTGCTTTCTTGGACAATTACATTAGAAGGCCAATTCTAATGCGTCTTGTTGTCGTAAAAATATCGACTTCCTGGATTCTGTAATCTAGGGTACATTCTGAAACACAATTCCAAAAAGAACCTTCAAATAATTATTGTTCTCATTATGTGTTAAATCAACTGTTTTATTTTCTAGTTTGTGTGCACCAACGAACTTCTTAAGAGAATTTCTAGGAAGAGGAATCTTCCGAAAACCTGCAAATTAAAAATATCAGGTTTCTCTAAAACAGTAGAAAATTCGATATAAAATTAACATTTATGTTTCAGAAAATAAACTACAACTTGATATTTTATTGTAAAAATAGTTTGTATGTCTTCAATATTTTAATAAACTAATAATAATTATATTCTGTGGGAAACTAAAAGTACACATATTTGTTTAAAAAATAAAACAACTCACACGTTGTAATTCTGCTCAGTTGTTTAAACATATTTAATGGAAAATGTGTTCTAACGTTTAAACATAAAGTTGAGGTGGCGACATTTTTATTAACTTTATTATCGTGCTCTGAAACATACAGCAGCCGTTTCAAAGCTGATCTTTTAGATTTAGAAACATGGAGGCTCATGGTCATTCTAACGGAAATGATTAACCACTACAATGTAATTTGTTTAGCATGGTCTTTCTTTGCAATAATAATTGCTCCAGACTAGTTGAGACTTCCCCATACGCAACTCAACAGTATTTGTATTTATTTCGTTAACTTTACAATAGCTATCAATGTGATTATAATATACATCTAGCTTATTTTTTTATTTTATAACGCATTAAAGTGCATTACTTTGACACTTCGATAACTTTTATACCTAAAGGTATTAATAGAAATGTAAATTGTATGCTAAAATCCTTTTCATTAAAACTGGAAAGTAATTCTTGTATTAAAATTTCAAATTTATGGATTATATATTTTTATTTCTTGGGCTAGAATAATTGTTCTAAAGATACTTGCCATATCGTCCTAACGAAAGTACATATTGACGCCCGTTTTGTGACTTCTTATCAATTATTTCCACGCTCTTGTGTACAGTAAAATATTGTTGGGTTGTGTTTGCTTTTAATTTTGAGTGTCTTAATTTATCTCAAGATTAATCGTGTTTTCATGACATCCAAGAGATAAACTTATGCGTGGCACATACATGGCGTTTCAGTAATTTACTTACATTATCATTTAAAGTATTTACTTAGCTAAACAATTTTGGAAAACTTGTACTGCTATTTTTTTTATGTATTAGAAATATTTCGAACATATATATGCACATATATGTCTATGAGGAAAGATTTGTATCATATTTATTTCATATGCGTTTTATATAAATTAATACATGTAAATATTTAGTGTTTTAATGTGTTAAAATGACTATATAAAATAAATAATTGTTTATCAGGTAACTATCTTTCCAAAAGTATCAATCCAGGAATGGTCAGTAAAGCATTACAATAAATTAGCAACAATAAATAATGTAATCGGTAAAGGGGTAGTAAAGCGTACAAGCTACGTTTTCGAGAATTCCAAATACATTTTATATTGTAACATTATATTGTTGCCTGCGATTTAAAATTTTATTTGATACATTGTTTACATTTCTGCAGTGCCAGAATAAAGTAGGTGGATTGATTATTGAGGAACTTTCCATAAGTGTTTTTTAAAGTGTGTTAAAACCCGGAAAGTCGATTTAGGGAAACTGTATTGTTTTATATTTATTGTGTATTTCTTTAATTTTATATACAGGGTATGGAAAAGGTACGTGAATGCTAAACTAGGTACTACTAATGCAATATTATCCGAAGAAGAACAAAACATACAGTCACTCCTACAGTAATTGTATTTCTAACATCTTGCCTTATTTTTAGAAAAAAAAAACAGTTCTTGTTTGACGATTGAATTTTTAAACGAGGAAAAGAACTAGATCAAATGGGCAGATGGGGTTGGTGGGCGGGGGCGGGAGAGTCACCGTTTCCATGACAACGCAATTACATTTGCCAACGAAGTAAGGGTTGAGTGTGAAGCCATAAACTGGGAATACTTGTATTGCATTAAAGTTAAACCAAGCGTAGACAAACATTTCCAAACCCGCCTTCTCTTCACTTCTCACCCAGAGCTACACTCAATTAAACACTTGTATTGTGGATTGTGTTTTGCGAGGAATAGAATGGATTTGTTCATTTCTATTGCACTGGAATTTTGTACTGGAGTTTGTTAAACATTTAATATTATGGATATTTATTTTTTGTTGTGAATGTTCTGTTGATATTATTACTATAAATACTGATAGCCACCAAAAGTATCAGCAGAGTTTACTTGCAATAAATATGTCTTTTTAAAATCGGCTTCATAACGTATATTCTTGCGTACTGAATTATTTGTCATAAATAAATAAAATTTTAGTTGAATAAAAAATAAGCAAAAGCTATAAGTTAAAATTTTAAAGCATTAATTAAAATCGTGTGAATCAGAATAAGAATAAAAAATAAAAAGCTAGTACTAAAAGCTTTGTCTAATAATTTTAAGCTTTGACTAATTTTCAATATATCAAGAAGAGATGGGTTTTAAATATCTTTACAGAGTTAGGCAGTTAAAAAAAAAACTTTATTTAAAATACTTTTACAGTTTCAAGCTTGCTTTTGCTATAAAAGTTTCATTTGCGTAATCTGGTATGGCGAGAGTTTTAGTAATTTAATAAAGTGTGTGTATTAGCTAAAAGATTTGTTTTTAAAGTTATGATTTAACTAAATTTTAAAATAAAGGTTAATTATTTTAGATTATTATTGGTTGACAACTGGAAGCTGGTATACATTGGTATAGAATAAATAGATTGTGCTACATAATGTTATAACTTGTGTATACAAGTTAAATGGTTATTATGTTATTATAAACATTTTTTAGTCCAATCTTTGAGAGAACTTCAAACACTTGATTTAATCTGCTTAGTTTTATTGGAATAAAAGCGACCATCAGAAAAAGCTAAATACCAACATTAAAGGTGGAGCAAGCACACACCTACAGCTTAGACAAAATGCAAAAGTGAAGAAGAAATTTTAACATTAATTCGTAGACCAGAAAATATGTAAATTTGTATAGTAATTATTAAATATTTATTTAAATCGATACTAAATCCCTAATTATATTATAAGATTATTTTTTTTATAAACTGTATTACAAGTGTATTAACATAAATAATTAATATCAAATACCATTCAATCGAGAATCAAAAAGTACTAATAGAGCAGAAAATTTTGATAGATATTCATAGAGATTAGTTATATGAACATTCGAATGTCATATGTGAAAGTTTGGAGCCTTCACTATGCTTGGTATACCACCGTAACCCCTCCCCCCCTCCCCCAGTTTGTGTAACAACACTTAACCCTTTACATATACCAATTCGTGGCCAATCCTAGTTCCAGCTGCATGTTTTACATGATGCGTTGTTCAAAACTCATTCATTTTCAGTATTTTGATATTTTAATGAATAAATTAAAGAGCAAAGGTAAAGACAATTATTTATCGCTTAATTTACAAAATCAATTACAGGTACTTAGCCATGTGTGAAATACAATAGGCATTGTCAATATCAGTATAAATATTTCTCAAATGTGTTTTTTTGTCACTAAGCGATATATCTCCATCAATTCTTCATCGAAATTAATTATTAAAACATCCTTTTAAAGCTTATGTTACCCTCTATTGACAAAAAATAGACGAACAGCTTAAAATTAATGTTTTCGTTACAAAAATTATTTTATAAAACTTGTATGGTATATTTCAAATGGTTCCTAATGAAAGGCGCCATCTATTAAATATCTGTTTATCTAGCATGACAGCTGTAAGACTGTTTACATTCTAAGATTCTATAATATGGAAAATGTTATTTATTAATTTATACTAACGTAAATAAATAAAAGTAATTAACTGAATTAAATCAACGTGTTAAATCAGGGAAATGTAGGCCTACTCTTAACTTGCGAAATATTCGCACGGGTTAGCTAGTATAATATTATTATGATTAAAATACTATTTTAATAAGAAAGTTCAAAAGATATATATTAAATAGATTAAGATGCAAGCTTAACAATACATTATACAAAACAAACCAATTTCTTTCTTTTGCATATTATTATAAAACAAAAAGAGAAGTTATTAGAATAAAATTTCTAACTTAAAAGGATAAATTGTTTATTTAGATCAAATACAATTGATTTTTATTCAACAAGTTTTTAATATTATTTAATTGTTTTATATCTTAGAGTCATGGTGTAGAGTAAAATTATGTAGCAACTAGGAGTTGCCTCTTTGTTGTACAATATTTACTAATTCACTGAAAGGATTAAAAACTTTAGACTTTTACTCATTAAAAACAGTTAAAAACTTTTCCTCAAGGTAAACGTTTAAAATGTTTAAAGGAAGGACCAAACAGTGAATAAATGGTTTAAAAGAAACGAGGCTCGAAGTCATTCATAAATTTAGGAATGTTAACAGATGTTTATAAATTCAAGTTATTCTTTAAAATCATTTATAGTTCAATACAAGTGTTATAAAACTGATATACATTATATAATGCAAAGCAAAGCAAGTTGAAAGACTGTAAGATGTGTTAATTGACTGTTATCTATCGGGCTTCCAGCCTTCAGGTGGGAGAGGCAGGCTAACTGTTCTATTGTTCCTTAGTATACAATAGGAAGGAGGAGAAGTTAATCAGACGTAATAGTTAAAAGCAATACCTTAATACAGTATTTCAGTTCAGTCAGGATGGATCGATGGGTTGGACGGGTGGCGTTGGTAACAGGAGCGAGTTCTGGGATAGGAGCAGCAGTGGCAAGGGATTTGGTGGCTCATGGACTCACGGTCGTTGGTTTAGCGCGCAGGAAACACAGGGTCAAAGTGAGCAAATTTTCTGATTGTTTAGCTAGAGTAGTGTTATAAAAATAAATGATTTCCCCTTAACAAAATATGTTTGATAGTAAATATATATCTATATATTCTTGTAGTCAAGAATGACTATATTATATGATGATTGAAATGACCTCTATAACTATGAAAATATATAATTTTCTTTATGAATGAACTAAATGTTAAATACTTTGCTAATATTTTTGAAAAGGTAATAAAAAATATAAAGTTTAAAACTATAATAACTACAGGAACTATCAAAAATATAAATTACTTTTATAAATAAGTACTTTTATCTATGAACTGATGTTATTCTCTTGCTCATGTACCATTTTCTTTACACATAGCTAAAACATTTAGAGGTACTAAGTATATTTGTGTTTGTTCGGGAGTTGTACTTGAGTGTCTTTAAACTATAAGTTAAAAAAAAGAAGTTTATAAAGTCACGATTTAACTAAATTTTTCTAAAGATTTTACTAAATCCATATAGCACATAGCCAAAGTTTTCCACATTTTCCTATATATAACTGTAGCTAATAAACCATACATTTTAATGACACATTTCAGTACTAAAAATTACTTTCCAATACAAACTATGTCTATATTTAATAATATCCGTAGATAAAATGAAAACTATTTACATATTATACCTAAATATAATTTTCCATAACTATTACTATAAATATTTTTTCAAAATAGGATTGTTTAGTTATTAAATATTTGTCTAAGTCATTTCTAAGTGGCATAAATATGTTTGAATTTGCATTTATTAATTTTACATTCACATAAGGGGTTAAAGAAAGAATTCATAATACCTACATTTCTAAATAGTCTTATTAACTATGTCAATATTTTTATAAGAACATCAGTTTATATAGCACTTATAAAATTTATCTTTGAAAACAAACATTTTCAAAATCACTTTGGAAACATGCCATTATTTAAATATGACTTAAAATTTAATAATAATAATATTTCTTATATACAATTAATGGTAGGCTATATACAGTATACAATAATTCATATAATAGTCTATGGGAAAGAAAAACAAACGCAAGTGTTCAAACACAAACAGTAGAACATTAATAATAATACATACAATTTTAAATTAATAAATTTGTGGTTGTTACTGTCATCGTTATCCAATTCTTACTTTAAGAAACGTGCTACAACTGCTTCACGATTAATCGAATTTTCAAACACTGCACACTGCAAAAACGCGATTAATCGTGAAACAGTTGTAGCACGTCTTAAGTAAGAATTGGATAACGATGACTTTAAGAAACACAAATTTATTAATTTGAATTACGTTATCCGTAGCTAAATAACTTTAAAATAAAACTTTAGTCCACAGTAATAGATTCTAAATCTCTTTGTGGTAATAATTACAAACAAGTGTTTGAAGTCTTTAATCTGCTTTCGTATTGTACTGGATTGTACTTCATTTATATACACAATGCAACACTCCAGTGACACTATTATTCCAGTTCCATGGCGTATTGCACTTTTAATTTAACTTGTTCCTGAAATTTATTGTAATAGACAGAAACGTGAGGTAAATTATTTACACTTATTTTTCATATTCTATTTAAAATAAACTTTGACCTGAGCTATCTATAAACAATTGAAACGTTTTCTACTAAACACAAAATGCTGGTGTTCGAACGGTTCTGTGTAGTTGTGTGTGTGGCTGCTGAAGCTTGTGTAACTTCCTTAAGTATCTGATTCTATAAACTGTTTGTCACTAGGTTTTCAGTTCCAGATTATTGGACAGTAATATTAAGAAAGCAGTAGCAGTAGCAGGTTGTAGTTCATAAATAGTTTCATAAAAGAAAACATATTAACAATTTAATAAATATTCTATATAAATTATTTCGCACCAGTGTTTATAGTGACAAAATGTATGTATTACAAATAATTTCGTAAATTTTATGAGAACCAATCTGGAAGTTTTAGTTTTTAACAATGTAAATAAATAGTTTTATCTTGCGAAGTACTGAATAGATTTTAATACAAATTTCTAATGATATTATCGTCAAATACATGTAAAAAAGTTTTCATTGTACATTTTTAATGAATAATAAATTACGCCAATAATCTGCATTTTCCTTTTAACAGTGTAAAAATGATTCTCACTTGAGAAGTACTGAAATAATTGCATTAACATTTTTAATCCAATTAGCGTTTAATACGAGTAACTGTGATGTTTTTGTGATTACCTTGTTAACCACGGAAAATATTGAAAAGGTTTTAAAACTTGACATAAAACATAACCAGGAAAAGTATTCCACACGTAGGCGGAAAGTTAGAAGCAAATATCACATAGTCTAGTTAGTTAATGTTATACTGTTATCATGGATTGTTACATGTTTCAGAGCAGGATAGAAAATTGTTGCATCAATAATTTGATTTAAATATAATTTAATTTTAAAAAAGTACAAATTTAATTAGCTATTTTCCCTAATATTACTGGTATGTGTATTTTCTAAAAAAAGTAATAAAAGTAATAAAGTAAAAAAAAAATAATGACTTCAAAACATTAGCTTTATAACAAGTATGTTTACTATGTATGTACCAAAAAAAAAAAAAAAACAGAAGACGCAAAATAGTACAAAAATATACGAAATATAGTAAATGCATAATGAAACTAAGCTAAGGATAAAGGGAGGGCGTGACGCGCTAAGTGTATATTCTGTACACGTCTGTCGCTCCCCAGTAGTTTAATAATATTGATTTAAATTTTGACCAACTTTCTGATTGATTATTTAATTTGAATGTTAACACTCAAACTGAACTATTTTTCAAATTACTTATACTAACTTATAAATACTGATTTATCTATTAATGGTTATTATTTAGGTACTAAAAAAAGGTTTTATGAAGTTTCAACTAATATTTAAACTTTAAAGTTGACAGCACATATTTTGTTAATGAAAATTTGTATAACCAAAGAACTATTGATCTGATTAAAACAAAATGTGCTTAAAATTAGTGTTCAAATTAATAATTACCTGTAGTTCTTGAGGTATTTATAAAATACATGAAACATGTTTAAATTATAGATGTTTACTTTATTACACCTCAAAAATGGTTATAACATTAAACTAATTATTACAACAAATACGTCCGACAACTTATCACTGAAAAAGTACGTTGCCACTGTAAATTAATAAAAAATAAGTATAATATAGCACAACAATTAATATGATTAAACATGCTGTACTAATGAAAAAAATATTTTGGATAAATATATAACATATGTAGATACATTGAAAAATCTGGAGTTTGTGACACATTTTTTTAAACGGGGGATGTATGAACCGATTGTGATCAAACTCAGCATAAAACCTCTCAGATGTTGCACATACATGTGAGACTAAAAACTCCTCTAAAATCGTATCACTGGTACAACACACAGTCAGAGAGATATTGTATTGTATCCGTAGAGATAGAGAAGGTAATTGCATGTAACAAAATGGCTTAAAATAAACTATGATACTTTATAGCAAACTGAACAATAAATTTATGATAAAAAGTAACATAATTACACAATAAGAAATCGATAAAACACATCTTATACATGTTTGGAACACTATGTAGATAGCTGAGAAAAAATCATAGAATTTGTACTTGTAAACTAATTGTATTCATATATTGATTTCTAACTCATTGCAATGAGATAGATTAAACAGATAGTGTAGCTGTAGACAAACATTTATTTAATTTTATCTTTCAGTTTATTTTAACCACATTTTTAGTTTAAAATTATATATAAATCATATTATTACGAACATTTTTGTTTTCGATTAAGATTGATGAAATTTGAGAAGTCAGAAAAATATTTCTGCAATAACAAGATTGCTTTTACTAAAAAAATTTCTCAAAGTATTAGTGTTATGAAGAATAATATAATATAGTCTGTAGTCTGTATTATTATAACTGTACAAATTACATAGACAAATTCGTTCAAATTTTTTAACTAAAATCAAAACACAAATACGTAAATATTGAATAAGTACCTATATAATTATGATAATCAATATTTGTCATTTAAGGAAACACAGTTTTGATAAATTTTACACATAGAAATATTCCTTACAATATTTGAATTAATTGTAAATAAACATATATTTCAATACATACTGCTGCATTTAAAAAAATCATATTTTATTTATTTTCTAATTTTTTAAACGTTTAAGATGATAGAATTAAGTTAAGTTCATATTATTTTTCGGATATTTAAGTTTTAAATTCCAATTAATACTATTTTTAGATACTGGGAAAAACTCTTTTGCCAAAATAATTTTTATGTGGAAAGAATGTATACAAATTACTGGTATTTAAGAAGACGGGAAAGGTTCTTTTTTACAAATCATATTCAAAAATATTCCCTATTTTTGTAATCCGTACTAAACATTTTACACAAATTTGAACATATAAAAAGTGATAAAATTTAATTCTATTCCCTTTTCACATATTTTTAATTTACATCTTTAAAAGTTTGATATTTAGCGATGATACTTGAAACTACATTTAAGTCTAAGTAGTGACACATTTATTATTTCAGTTTCTTGGGTTTTAGGAAATAGCTGAAGAGTTAGAGGAATGCAAAGGAAAGTTGTATGCGGTGAAGGCTGATATTAGCAAGGAAGAGGACATTGTATCTGCATTTATATGGGTAGAGAGGACTTTAGGAGGAGTTGATATTCTGGTTAACAGTGCTACAGTCACAGCTTGTGCTACTCTAATTGGTTAGAACTTGTATTTACACTGTGTAATATTTGTGTGCATTTGTTGTGTGAATATTTAATATTTCATATAGTTATGAATAATAATTTTATTTCTTGCTTTTAGATTTGTACAATATTATAATTTAATTACAATTGTCTAAATAAAAAAAAGTACATAAAACATAAAATAGTTAAACTAGTTTGGGTTTTCGGAGAGGAAACTTAGAGAATATGTAAGTACATGTAAGAAGTAAGCTCTACGTTTACAGAGCGCGATACATTTCAACCATCAAAGTTAAAGAAATATAAAGATAAGAAGATTTTACTCCATTGATTTAAATCCCTGTGAGCTGGCCCTAACGACCTCCTAAGGAATTATACCGCACCTGGAAGGAATACAGTTCCACTATGCTGGGATTATATATATGTTAGCAGATATGAAATACTGTTTTTCAAAGTGATTCATTATTTTTAACTGTATCTCGTAGTTTATCATCTTGGATCAACTAACTGAAATAGAAATATTCCAAATTCCGTTCTTCAGTGTATGGTAATGTCATGTGTTTTATCAGAATTAGTTCGTGCAAAATAATCAGAAAGAGTTTAGATTTTATATTATTTAAAACGATTTATTATTTTTTAATCATCATTATTTATCATGAAAGGGATTTTTTGAATATTTACATTGGAGAACTAATACTTTTAAATAGTGAAATTCTATCCATAACCAATCATTATATTAATGCCATGTTCTACTAATATGCAGTCCCACGATGTATGAAAATACTGTCCTTGATAATAGATTGGAAATTGAACTAATTACAAAAGCAGGGTAGTTTTTTTAAACATTATTTTTGAACAGTAAATTATTTTTTAATCATTTTTTAAAACACAAATGATGGCAAATATCTGAATAACTGATAACAAAAAAGTAAATTATTGTTGATAAAAATTATAGTTTTAATAGTACCTATACTTATTGTGAAAATAGTGATACATAAGTTTAGTTCATACAGGCTTTCTCATCAAGTATGGGTGCATGTAGATACTACGAGTTATGTAAAACGTTTCAGCTGTGGTTTATATAAACAAATACAATTATATTTGAAAAGAAACCAGTAAAGCAAAACAATTAATATTAAACACATTTCAAATAAAAAACTAAATAAAAGTAATAATACAGTTTATAAAAATCTTATTTGGACGAAATCTACAATATTGCAGACAACTCAACGACATCCCATTGACGTCTCGTGCTCTCCCCTGCAATCATCTTATAAGCCTGCTTTTGAAAAAAAGTTTCTCATTTATCAGACTCGTTGAAAAAGCTCAGTTAATCCTACTCTGTCTCTTGTCACTGTTCTTGAAGGGTTTTTATCGAACATGATATCTTGAAACGTTAAAATCTATGGACTACTGACACAGGTTGACTGAAGCTAGTCGCCATTTCCATTACGAAGGTGATTTTAACTTAAATAAATTAATGTTATTTACAGTATTTATCCTATTTGTGATTTATTCGTATTTTATTTATTTACAAAATAAATCAGAACCTTTACACCAATAAGTATTTACAACATACAATTAATTATTTGTTAATTTTAAAAATATTGTAGATACCGTATGCAGATAAAAGTTGAAAAATAAACTGACTATAATATATTCTTTTCTATAAATTTTAACTTTATGCAAATTGTACTTTAACAATTTTACATGTTTATAAAATACAAGACCTGCAGAACTTTCATAATAAAAAAGACATCAAGCAATACGTTTATAACTTTTTAACCATAAATATACTTAAGTTTAATTTTAACTCCAAAAGTAAAGCTGATTTTGAAACTATAAAAATTATTAGTTAAAAGTTTAAATTTCAATAGATTTAAAAAAATTTGTTAAATACAATTATAGTGTAGCCTAATACATGATGTAACAGTTAGGAAACAAGATAAGTAAGATGATCATAAGGCAGGTAGGAAGAAAAATTATATATTACCTTGTAGTATGTTTTGATAAATCAAACATTTTATTTTGTTTCCTGTTTTAAACCTAACAAAATTTGATAACTCAAAACTTTTTAACGATAGTTAACTTAAGAAATAAACTATAAAAACAAACATCTCTACTTTCACACTAGACGTATTGATCATATTTTGCGAGAAGTTATTGAGAAGAAAAGAGTATATTCCAACTGGGTTCACAAGTTATTCTGGTCAATAGGTTGGAAAATTCCACAAATAAAATTCCTCCACGTGGAAAATAGGACCTATTTAAAAGTTATATGAATTCCCACAAGAAATCTACTGAAGTTCTACTACTAGAAATACCTTTGCCGCATTACTAAATGCGGTTTGATAGCGAAACTTTAGTTTGACTATAGCATAAAAACTGAATAAATAGGCTACTGAATCAGATACAATTAGGTTTATATTTTTTAAACTTATTGCATTTGTAAACAATATTAATTTAAGTTACAATTTTAACTAATTATATGTATTTCTGTAAGCAGACAAGTAATAAAATCCATCAAAATAAAAAAAAAACACAATCTATATGTTTATGACTTAAACTATAATAAAATAAAATATATTTAATAATGAAGCTTGAAAAAGGTTAGCATATCAAAAATATATTATTTTCCTCAATATACGGATTTTAGAAGCGGAAATTGTCGAGTATGCTATCCAGTTTTATACCTTTTGAATTTGTTCCTTTTTCAGTAAATAAAAAAAGATAATACAAAATATTTGTGTAAAAGATTAGTCAAACAAGGAAGTCGATTAATTTAAATATCTTATGCTACACAAATCACATTAGTTCTGATAGTTAAAAGAGTTACTTTAGAATACAAAAATGTGTTTATACTAACTTGAATTTTAACAATTTCAACTGGCCTAATCAAATCAATTCTTAATACATGACAATCGAGAGAAGTTGACAATTACCTGTAACACAGAACAATAATATGGCGTTAGTAATGTCATCATATGCACTTAACTTACAATACAAATACAATATTGCGTAAACAAATTTAAATGTGTGCGGTCATGTGACCTCCGTCAGAAACGAAGGTAAACCCCCTTTTTAAATTCTTTTACCAGCCTTAACGGCAACATACACATATAATTTTAATCTTTCAATTAATTGACATTTATTATTACTTTCCTTAATACAAATACTTACTGTTTCCATACGTTAATGTTATTATAATAAAAGTATACAATTAAATATTATAACATCAAAGCTAAGATGGTAAACACAGTTAAATGTCCATTCATTGTAAATACATTCAATAAAAATAAAATGTTGGTACAATAATAAAAATACATACAATAATTTTAGGTTAGGCCTAGACTTAAAATAACTTTCTAGGCCTAACCTAAAATGATTGTATGTTTGTTGCCGTTAAAGCAGGTAAAATCAATTAAATATACACACAACAATTTTAGGTTAGGCCTAGACTGATGAACCAACATTTTATGTTTATTGAATTTATTTCAGCGCTTGAAGATAATATCTGAACTACGCCGGACGGAACGATCGGCACTTAATTTAAATTGACGAACCAAAACACATGTTTCTTGAATGTATTTAAGTTCATTGCCAGAGCGACCAATTTGATAACGCTTTTTCGTTACTCGTATTGTATATTTGTCAATGAAATAGCAACCAATAATAACACTTTTTCGTTACGCATTACATTGTCTATTCGTTAACTCTTACTGCAACCCGAGGTAAAGTTCCTTAAAAAAAATACCATAACGATATACGAGTTTTTAATAAATCGTAAATATGTTTACAAGTTATTTGAAAGTATAAAATTCTGTTCACAGATGGTAAAACAGAGGAATGGAAAAGAATATTTGATGTAAATGTTTACGGCCCCAGCATCTGTGCAAGAGAAGCGATACGATCTATGAAGTCTAGAGGTGTAGAAGACGGATACATCATCAATATAAACAGGTTAATAGTAGTAGTGTGTAAAATTAGTGTTAGTGAGAATTAGTTGAATTATACTTGGTGTAATGTGATGATTATCCCTTGTGCCTGGTAAATTGTATTCGAATTGGCACGATCTTCTTAGAATACCAATTATGTTCAGGTAATGATGACATAAAATAGGAGGCAAGTTTTTATAGGCATACTAGTTACATCTCTTGAAATATCCTTTTCCTACAGTTACCTGACAAAGCGGGTCTTCTTGCACTGATTATAGTACGCAAAGTAGCTGATTCCTGCATTTACTTACTTTCCCGCACTCATTTCACTTTCCCGCACTCATTTCACTTTCCCGCACTCATTTTACTTTCCCGCACTCCAGAATTTCAACCAAACAACACAAAATAGTGTGATTCATTATGTTTGTATAAACATTCATTCAGATTTTTATTTGTTACTTTGTGAAACAATTTTGTTTAAGTTTTGATTTGTTAATTTGTGGAAATGCATAATAAAAGTTCACCTTTATATACAATTACCTGTTATTTATATGGTTTATAGTAACTGTAGGAAAAATATAATGTGTTACACGGGCGCAAAGTGTCTTTGCTGCACTCGAGAAACTTTCCGCACTCGCCTGCGGCTCGTGCGTAAAGATTTCTCTCAAGTGCAGCAAAGTGTCACTTTGCGCACTAGTTACACAAATAACTATTTACTGTAATAACAAGATATGTGTTAAAAATCTGTACACTAAGATTATCTGAAATTAAAATTTGAAGTTTTGTGTAACTCAGTTTTAAATAGATCTTTCCTCACTTCCAGATTTTACACCACCATGGAATAGTGTGGAAGTATTTCTTCTTTTTTATTAAATTACTGTAATAATTTTGAGTTAAACACTGTAGGTTAACTACAAACTTTATAAAGTGGTTAGTGGCCTCTCCTGTGGGCTTCGCATGCCACTGCACTTGGCAAAAGTAATAACATTATAATTAATTATGTTATTTTGCATCAGATAAATAACCCTCCTAGACTTTTCGTGAGCCTTATTATTTTTTAAACAATATAAAATCAGCCTACATTTTTAAAGTTAAGTTCATTGAATCGAAATTAATAACATTTAATTTTAAACCAAATGTAGTTAATTTCATCCCAGAAAACTCTTAGCAGGTATGTATTTAGAATTTCTTTACAGACACTTTAAGTTATGCTACGCCCATTTATTGTATTTGGACTTTGAGGCTATATGCTAAAACTAACATCTGGGATTACAATGGCAATACATTTTTAAAGTATCCGGATACGCTAAACTGATAGACCCAGTCACCTGTGTGTGTATAAATGTTTACTCTATAAACCTTTTCTTTATGGTAGTTAGACTAATGAAGGTGAGGGATCAACATATATAGCGCAGTAACAAGGCTGCAATGTACGCTGTGTACTGTATCAGTCTGGATGAGCGTTTCTTCCAGACTGCTGCATAGCAAACACAACTAAATGTATATTTTACCCCACGTAAGAGATATTTTTACTTTTTTATTACAAAATTAGCGGTAATAAAAAAATTTAATATGCCTCTATTATCCAATAACTTTTAAATCATGTACCAGTGAAAATATTTCAACTGGGTAAAGTTTTTTCTGAGATTATCCCAAACATTTGAACAAACAAATAAATAAAAATACAAACAAATTAATTAGCTCTTTCATAATATTACTACAAATTCAATGCTTGAGAATAGATTTTGAAATGTTCAAATTAAAATGGAGTTCAATATTTATTGCTGGAGAAACTATAAAATAATATTGATACTAAGAGATGTTAATATGTCAAATCACAGTTTTAAATAGCATTATGATTACAAAGTAAAATTATTTGATCTAAATTAGTGATAAAACTCCTAATTAAAGAATAAAAAGTGTGTAGTACATACAGTGATTTAGTACAAATATCAGTTTTATTCTAAACGTATTATCTTAAACGATATAGTTCTACAATATTAGACGGTATCTTTTTTTATTAATATGAAGACAATAAAGGCATATGAAAAGTGGTGTGACACAAGATGGTGGTGGGGTACGGTGATAATCCAAACATAGTGAAGGCTCCAAACTTTTTTTCATATGACATTCGAATGCTCATACAACTAATCTCTGTTAAATATCGATCAACATTGTGTGCTGTAGTAGTACGTCTTGATTCCAGATAGAAAGGTATTTGGTATTATTTATTGGTGTATAGTTAAAGTAGCAAATTGTAATACAGTTAATAATATTATAATATCACTAGGTACTTAATAATAATTAAAATAAATATTTAATAATTATTACAAAAATTAACATATTTTCTGTAGCTCTAGATGATAAACGATATTATATTTCGGAGACCCCTTGGTATGTGGCACCCTTTTCCTTATCAATACTTCTCTCATACAATAATTACGCACAGTATAATTTAATTTAATCTACTTTTTAAGGTAGATAGTTTTGCTTAGACCTAAATGTAAAGTGGAATAATCTTTATTGGTATAGTTATGAATTACACAAAAATCAATAACCCTAACATGATTTAGTTCAGCAGTTTTAAAACAGATTACTTTGGGCAATGTATATTTGGCAAAAGTAAATTGTGTGTATTTCGGTCTTAGATAAACCTTCCGGCCTATGACCTTTAATATATTGAGTTTTGTAATTTACAGTAATGAAGACCTGACTTTTAGAAAGATTTAAAGGCATCAAATTTCTTAAAATTTCAGAAACAAGTAAATATTTTGTTAAACAAATGTATAGCCATGCCTTAGATTAAAATATGGGGTCTGTTGAATAAAAAATAAGCCAAAGCTTTTAGCATTTGTTCTTAGCTTTAGCTTTCACTATTAAGTCAAAGCTTTTCGTCTTAGCACTTGGTTAAAGTGAGGTGAATAAATAACCTTTAGCTAAGGCTAGTTATCAAAAGCTGGAAAATTTTAGCCAAAGCTTAAAATCTGTCATGTGTTGTTTGAAACAATTTAAAGCAGCTGTTGCAGTTTGAGGATTGATGCTATTAGAACTCATTAATAGGCTAGTACAAAATTTATAGCTCTGCTGAAGAAGAAAATATCGCAACAAACGAAAGTTCAAATAAAAAGAAATGTTTTTTAAATTTATTGGTTTTACTTGCATTTTTATTAGGCCTATTAAGTATTAAATAATTAAAGATTTCAAATTAATTTGTACTTTTGTACAAATTCACAAGTTGGATTTGATGATGTAGGCCTACCCTTACCGTACCTGTTCCCTTGCCTAAACCCAGATAATAATAATATAAACTTTTGCTATTATTATCTCTGCCTATTATAAACCTAACCTGTCAGAGCTTCAACATATTAAGCAAACTATGAAGTACTCTAATGAACAATCAGGAATTACATCGTCAGAAATTTGTCATAAATTCCTTAAAAAACAAAAAAGAAAGGCGTGTTAAAGAAGGAAGGCAGAGAAACAAAAGATTTAACCATAAATCAACTTCAACGGAATTTGATTTTGGATCAGTTAAAACTGACAAAGCTGCAAATTGAGCAATCAGAAAATTGACAATAATTGCATTTCTGCGCCAAAAAAAAAAAAATAGTTATGCCGTTTCAATTGTAGAAATGAACTCGAACGAATTTTCACGTCTGTATAATAAATAAATAACATAAAGTAACTTAAAATTAAAATAAAACAAATTTAGGCCTGTTTGTTAATTCTTCTCAATTTGGATATTTATTCTAATAGTTTTTAGTATGAACTCACATAAGTTATTCTATAACCTACTGTTTTGTTTTTGTTTTTTTTGCTCGAATTGGCATAAATGCATGTCAAGGTAACAACTTTAAGTCACCAGGAGGGCATACTGAAATATATTCCAGCTGCACTAAATGTTTAAAGCTTTAGATACATTTTATTCATTTTATTTTAAGCTTTAGCTAGGAAAATTAGTCAAAGCTTAAAATTATTAGTCAAAGATTTTAGTACTAGCTATTGCTTATTTTTATTCACACTATTTTAAGTAATTACTTAAAATTTTAAGTTATAGCTTTTGCTTATTTCTTATTCAACAGACTCATGTTTCTAAGTGAGTCATTTATATTATTCATCCAGGTTAGGCCTAAAATAAAGTTTTGTATTATCGAATGTGGTTTCATTAATCAGCTGTTACTTAATGTGTACACATGGTTACTATGACAATACATATAACAACGGATAAAGTCAGACTATATTACTCAATCTTATAAAACATTTTTCATATCCTTTTTAAATAACAATATTGACAAAATACTAACTTTTGCTGGAATATCTCGACTTTGCGCAGGTATTGTTTTTGTGCAGTTTTAATACAAACATTGGTATTTTTACAAACATTTTTTTATCTTCTTGACATGGATCTTGCAACTCAGTCAACATGTAAATGATTTTTAAAATGTATGACGGAATTGTTGTTTATTTAAAAACCCTTTGAAGGTGAAATTACCTAGGGTTTACTTAAATTACTTTAATTTGTTTGCACTGTGTAAAACCTTTTAAATAAAGGATGCTTATGGTTTAATATTTGACCAAATTGAGAAGTTATTGTTTTTTTTAATTCATTTACAGAAATAACAAGTTAATAAACCCCCCTACTACATTATTAGAGTAGTGTACTTTATTACTTTATTGTAGTTAGTTGGTGACAAATTTATTTTAACATTTATAACTGCTCGTTAAATATCTGAGAAAAACAGAAAATGGGAGTCTAAATATTTGCGCATGTTTCATAGACATGAACTTAATTATGGATTTCGCTTTTCAGTGCTCAGAATACTCCTACGGGCCCTAGAGACAGCGTACTCCGAGCAAGTAGACTCGCTTCCTCAATTCTTACCGATGGCCTAAGGGCGGAATTTTTGGAAGCTAAATCTAGGATTAAAGTAACTGTAAGTTTATTAAGAATAAATATTGAGTTTAAACTTTTGTAAACTAGTTTTACCATCAGATTTTTTGTCATAAGTATAGTTTATCTTTTTGTTTTTAACTTGGTCATGTAAATAATACCTTACACCTATTAACTTGTAAAGCAATTAAAGAAAAATTTTAACAAATTTTCTACATTTAACCATTTAATTTTAAGCACTTGAATTTAATATTTTACTGAATAAAAACTATTACTGGCATCAATTTAAAATTTTACTACCTGTATCTTAAACTAATACTTCATAACTAAGTTTAGATAACAAAGACGAATTTAAAACTACCTGCTTTTTTGTTGTACTTAAGAAATATTTTTTTTGTTACGAGATATTTTTTATGTAACGAAAGAAAAATATATTTGTTTTAACTCGATATTGTAAAATTTTCTATAAATATTTTGTTATAAATATAAAGTTCCAAATACTATCTGTATTATTTTAAACTATCCGTTATTTCTAAAACATGAAACAAGTTTGAAATAACAAATTTGTAATTAGTAATGAATAAAAATAGTATGTACTTAATTTAATTTGTATTATTAATCTAAGCAAATTAGTTTATACATATATAATTTTGCATTGAAAATTATGTGCACTAATAAAGTATAGCTCCGGTACTTTCTGAGGTTCGAAAACATTTCTTATACTTTGTCGTTAAAAACAATGATTGTAATTTGTTTATGATTTAAAATTTGTCTTGATATGTTTCTCATATAACAGCTACGAATGTTATACTGATCTTAAGCAACCACCACTTTTCATTACTTCTGTTTTATCTTTTTAAATGTTTTGTATTTTATACTCATGTTAAAAAAAAAACTAAATATTTTACCATTTTAGCTCTTCATTTTTGAATAAAAGTAAAGCTCATCCAAAATGTATTTCAGATTACAAATAAATGAAATGATTATATATTAATATTTTAGAAAATGTATTTGTACTTTATTTTATTAATAGATTATAGCTTTGCAAACCATAAAAATCGCCATCAACTCTACTAAGCCCCTTAAAATTGGAATGTTATGCAACTTGCGTTATTTCTCATAAAGACCCAGTGGTATTATTAGTAGTTAAGGAGATATATTTCTGATTTAGTATAACACGCATACATACAGATTAATATAGAGTAGAAAGAAATCAAATATGTTGATCTAAATTGCTGCTATACAGTATAAACAATGTCATATTGTAGACAATTTAAAATATAAGACTATAGGCATAAGCAATAACAGTGTTTAATTGGGTACTTGAAAGATGAATACGTAACGTTTTGATTATATGTTTAGAGCATTTGTCCCGGTAATACGACCGTAGAAAGTTCCAATAAAGGAGGAGTCCTTGACATTATGAGAAGACAAACTCTGTTGGAGGAAAAGCACGTTGCTGAAATGATTGTCTTTATACTAGCTACACCATCCAATATCCAGGTAAAACACCATCTACCTGTTACACTAGGTCTAATATCATTATCTCATTTAAAAAAAAAAAAAATAACATGTGAAAACTGTAAGTCAATTGTAAAACATGTAAGATGTTTGTTTTAATTTTAAATTGGTCAAAGCATTGCGTTTTAGTATTTTATTTTCGATTGCCTATTCAAGTTAGTAATCCTATCCTCCAACAATTAGAATTAAATTGGTTAATTGATACAAAGATACAACAAAACAGTATTAGTGGTGTCGGTCGCCTGGTTTATTACCTGAGCTCATTTATTTGATCTATTTAATAATTATTTACAACTAAGAATACTTTTAATAATAAGGTACAAATTTTAATTCGTAGAATTTTTTTTCTCAGTATTTGACATTTTCAATACTAGTAGTACTTAATAACCTTACAAAAATGTAACGATTCGGTTTTCTTTTAATAGTTGAGTTATAGTTGCTACCATAAACAAAAATGACTGGACAAAACACAATTACTCTTTAAAATGTTTTAGCACCTTCAAAATTCTAGTGGTAGTAAATTTTGTATCGTACAGTAATTTTTCGTATTGAGAACTACTTTAATTGAGCTTATGAATGTATTCAATTACTTTACCCTACACTCAGATTAACTTAAATAGTGTATTTGTAAATACTACTTTAGCGTTACTCTCTTATTTAGTTGCACAAACATTTCAATTTATATATTTTAATAGCGTTCATGAATGTATTCAACTACTTTATCCTACACTCAGATTAACTTACATACTTTAGTTGTACATACTAGTTTATCTTTACTCTATAATATGAATTACAAACATTTCTAATTCATATACTTTAATAGCCCTCATGAATGTATTCAACTACTTTATACTTTACTCAGATTAACATACCTACTGTATTTGTACATATTATATAAGTTTTACTCTCTAATTTAGTTATACAAATATTTCAAATTCATATACTTTAATAGCACACTATACTTTAAATGGAATCTTCCCTTCAAACATGTTTTGCGCTACTTTGTAAAGATCCTTTATATTCAGTTTAAAAAAATGAATGTATTATCTACTTCGGTTTACGCAATTACAAAAATTTGTTATTCTCTAATGTTCATTATTATATAGTGAACCTATTTTTTTTACTGAAAAATTACAATGTAGTTACATTTATTTATAATACAGACAATACAGATCAATTCAGCACTTGCCTTCTACCAATGTGTACTGTCTAAGATGAATAGATGTATTTTGACCAACCTTCCAAATACACCATTTATCAACTTCACTACTTCCTTTACTTTTAATAAATGTCCACCTTTACTTAATCCATTACACTTATGTAGCTTTAATGTGACACACATCATTTACAATTTCTCATTTTGTATACTTTGTATGAACATTTTGCCTTTCCTTAATAAATTCGCATTTTTTTTTTCTTCATATAAACATTGTTACTGTCGAATTCATATTTGCTCCTCTCATTTAGCAGTTAGTTTTGTATTAGTAATAATAAGAAATTATAATACCAAATATTACTAAAAATTTATATTAATGGACGGTATTTTATTGTTCGTATGTTTTCAACCACAGTTCATTTACAATAGAAATTATGTTTCAATAATTGTATCAGTACAAAATAAAAAGATGAGTTGAAATCCAAACAGAAATGTATAAATGGATAAAACAATGTATGTGTACTACTCAAAATCTTAAAACCGATTTAACAGAAAATCTGTTACTTTAAATTGCCATTTGTTCAACTACGACAGTAAAAATGCTTGAAATTGTTATTAATTTATTGTTTCTCATATTATATATTGTATTATAAAGCAGTATTATACTGTATAGGTAAAACAGGCTTATATGTATATGTAACAAATTTTCACAATATAACACAATATCTTGAAAAACTGCTTTTAAATTTGTATAATTATATGGTACTAATATGTGATCCTTATGACCTTGCAAACCTATTTTTGTATAGTTTTGATAACTTATATCAGACAATTTATTAATATATGACCTAGGCCTATATTTTTTTCTTATACGTCTTTATGGGTTTTAAACTCGTCTTTAGCTCGTTTTAAACATACACCATACTTTACCAGTTTATTAGGAACTAGAGAACTGCGTCCCCTGATCGTTTCGCTCGCCAACTCCCGCGGTGACTCGCATCAAAACAAATTCAAACACGTTATTTTATATAAATAGGCCCTACTATTAAATTCTAATGTGTCTTATTTATTTGAATTAGAATGTAACATAGGGGTTTCTTATTTTAAATTCCTTAATTTATTAAGGGTTTATTCTTTAGCTTTAAGGAAAGTATAACAATAAACATTTTTACTACATTTTCACCCCTTAGCAGCACGCGAAAATATGCCAATCTATGATAGTCTTTTTGTGTATGTTGTAAGAAATAAATGTACAAATTTTCAGCTCACTAACTTTAAGGAAAATATTACGTTTAATTTTTATTCTTTTCATCCCTTAGCAGAACGCGACAAAATGCAAATCTAGTTTACTTTTTCTATCTGTCTTCTAAGAAATAAATGTACACAATTTCAGCTCTCTAGCTTTAAGGAAAGTATATTTATTGTTTTTGGGGTTGTTTTAACCATTAAATCAAAATTATTTCTAGCCTATGTTGCTCAGGGATAATGTAGCTTTTTATTAGTAAAACTATTTTTTCAATCGGTTAAGTAGTTCCAGAGATTACCCTCTACATACAAACAAATAAACAAACAAATTTTACCTTTTTATAATATTATTAATAATAACCCCAAAGCTAAGATGGTGAACTATGTTAAATGTTTCAATCAAATTATTTCTTATATTTCATAACAGCAGTTATAATAAAGGTTAAAATAATCAGCAAGGCTCAGGTTTACACTTTAATAAAAACCTAACTTAAAAGTTAGAAATTTAAAAATTGCTTCAAAGTTTGAAATCAGCTGTTAATGAAAATATTGGAGCAAACAGATGTTTTATCTGTTAATTTATTCAATTGGTTGCTATGGTAATAAATGCAAATTCATGTGATTATTCATCAGCCTAGGCCTAACCTAAGATTTCTTTCCGACTAAATTTACAATTATTAAAATAAAAAAGGATTTTATCAAAATGAAATATAGGCTATGTTACTCAGGGATAGTGTAGCTTTTTATTAGTAAAAATTCTTTTTTCAATCAGTTCAGGATTTCAAGAGTCTACATACAACAAACAAATAAACAAATTTTACCTCTTTATAATATTAGTATAGATTAATTTTCTTTTTAAATGTAGGTTGCATCACTTGATTTTTCTTGATATGTTTAAATATTTATTTTCATTTCTTTCATCAGAGAACAACGCAAACAAATTAAGAAAATGCTTAAGTAGAAACAATAATAACACAAGATTTATAAACACAACTTAATATAAACAAGATGTAGCAAATAAATTCAAGAGTAAACAAAAAACATACATTACAATTTGTATTAATAAAAACAAATATATTGCCCGTTTTGAAGGTGCATATTTTACAATTTTAAAGAGTATTCAAACAATAAACAATACAGAGATCAATGCATTTTTGGAATCATCTGTTAAATTGAATTAAACTCAACTTTAATTACGACTAAAAAATAAATAATTAAATGGGAAAATTTGTAATTGTAGAAATGTTATGTAATAATTAATAACGCGCTCTGTTTGACGACACCCCTGCCATAACCAAAACACTCCATTTATAAAGAAATTAAACCATTTTAAAGCTTAAAATGGTTACTCTACTTTTTTTTACATTTTCTCAACTATTAAAAAAATGGTAAACAAATAACTTTGGTTTATAAAAAAATAGGCCTACGTTTGTTTATTTTGATTCGCCTTAAGTAGACATTTTTAAACAAAATACTTCAAACAAAAGTTATAGTTTAGTTATGGAGGAATAAAAACACAACCTTTAACTCACTGCGACATTTACTAACGGACTTATATGTAACTAATCGAACATTTTTGAAACTTTGGAGAGCTTAGGCTAGGCAAGTATACTTAGGTCTAAAACCTGTAAAATTAAATCACTCATCTTTTTACTGAAAACATAATTTCACATATTATTCCAAAAACACTTACAAGACTGTCCAATAATATACATGCCTGTATTTACTTATCATAATGTATTTGTATTTATTTTTCGCTAATGGGTATTGATTTTGTTATAATTGGGTTTGTTTTAGGTCTCAGACATGACACTAAAACCCATCACAAGCAAAGCTGGACCTTATCGATCTTCTAGACTCTCGAATTAGTTTACTTCCATCGCCAAGAACATCAATAAATCTTCGTACACACTCTTCTACTACAGTTCCTATCTCACGAATAGCTACGTATACAAATATTGTATTTATAATTTTATGTATTGTTATTTAATAAATCTTCATTATATGATTACTTCTTTTGTTTGGCAAAGCAGTACATTCTGATACCTAAATTACTCAACTATGTCATGCATGCTTATTACGACTTAAGGTGGTTCCACACTGATTCAACTATATAAGTAGTGATGAGTGATGACATCGAAGTTAATTTTTTAACTGATCACACTTGCTTGCTCCAAATGTAACTTTTAAGAGTGAAGAAGTCTTTCATTTCACCGTAGACAAAATGTAATATTAATCAAAACCTGATACCAATTTTCGGTATACTAAACCAGCTGATTTCTCAAAACCAATTGCACAATGACATTTTTATACGAGAACCTTATACCATTTAAACATTTTTGGACTTCTAGCCTCCAGGATTGTATATAATATTAAAATTTTTTTATTACCTTATATGGTCCGTCAAAATCCTTGTTTGTTTGTTTTTTTATATTACCGGTTTCGACATTGCTATGATGTCATCGTCAGATATTAAAACACAGTCATAATAAATATATACACGTAACACACATTATAAAAACACCATACAAGTTTTTAAAATTTACACAGAAAAGGTGATCACCATGCATGGTTCACTGTGGAAGTCAAGTGCACATTGCTAAAGAAGGTGGTCTCCACTCATAATGTTTGTGTTCAACGATCCACTGATGTTTGCATTGATATAATTGTGTTGAATTTGGCATTTGAAATCTGGTGTATTTTATCATTTAAAAGAAAGTCTTGTTGTGATTTTGTGGCCTTATATATTTCTAACTGTTCGAGTGTATTAAGGAGGTTGCCTTTTTTACATTTATGTAACATAAATTTAAATTGCTATTAATGTTATTATAAGAGTGGTCCTCATCTATTAAATGTTTAGCAAAGTTTGACTTTTGTTCGGCAATTTTGCGTTTAGAAATATGTTCTTGCGAATGTTCGTCCTGTTTGGCCAATATAAAATTTAGGACAGTTGGAACAGGTTATTTTATATACACCTGAGTTTTGAAACTCGTTGTTGTCAATTTGTTCGTGCTTCAGAGCTTTCTATAAATTGTTAAACTTCTAACAACTTGTTAAACAGTTAATATAAAAACAATGTAGTAATAAACGGCCATTTAAAGATTAAAATTACGTGTGTATGTTGCCGTTAAGGGCAACATTAGGCCGTTAAGGGTTATGAACTTCGTTCCTCACGGGGGCCCCACGACCGCACACATTCACTTTTTTCTTCAAATGTGCATTGTTTATTTGATTAATAAAATAAGAATGTTGCTTGGTCGTTAATTTTATGTAAAAATATTACCAACATTTACTTTGGAATGAAAATCCAATTTTAATACATTATTAGACAGTCAATATTGTTTTCCATTCTACCCTAAAGAAGAAAACGAAGTGGACCTTCAGCTGATCGTAATGAGCTGATCAGTTTAGTTTATGTACTTATGGCTTTTACACTTTGTCTTTACGGTTATAACTTTATCTTTTACTTCCCTAATTGAACAACACAACTTAACTACAATATTGTAACATGGTGTGATCTTTTTCGGCTATGCTTATAATTTCATGTCAGTTAACCACACAACATCCGATGTTTGGTGTACTCTTCGATTAATGGGGTTGGGGATTTGTCAAATAAACTCTAAAACTGGTGACTTATGACTACCACTAATTGATAAAATATTCTTGGGAAGCAGGGATGGAAGCAAGATACTCCGTAGTGAGAAACGTTCCAGACGGTCTTTCCATGGGCAGCGTGGGCCTAGCCTACTCTGCTCTGGAAAAGACTGAAGCGTTTGCTGACACTATGGAAGATCAGTTACAACCGAAGCACGATGTTTACGATGAGGATCATGCAGATATGATCGAGGAGTTCGTCGATGACTACTTTGCAGAGTTGCCACGGTGGCTGACGACGTTATCGAACCCTTCACTCCCAAGGAGGTGCGGGCCGCTGTCTCTGCGTTCAAGCCGAAGAAAGCCTCCGGGCTGGATCGGATTGGCGGCAGGGCATTGCTTGCTGCACCCCCTCAGTTAGTGGAGGTCTTACTAACTTTGTTCAATTCTGTATTCAGGTTGCGCCACTTCCCTACCAAGTGGAAGACCGCGAATATCATCCTCATTCCGAAGCCAGGGAAGGACCATCTCTTTCTGCAGAACTATCGCCCGATATCTTTGCTGCCGGTCATCTCTAAAATTTTCGAGCGCCTTTTTCTTACTAGGTTGCAGCCTTATTTAGAGGATTACATCAAGACCAGAGCAGTTCGGCTTCCGACGTGGACATTCCACTACGCTCCAGCTCGTTCGAGTTATCAACACTAATGAATTTCCGACTATTCCAGGTGTGTCACTCTCGCTGTATGCTGATGATGAGTTTATACAGTTTAGAGGAACCCGAAATCCAGGAAGACGGTAGGCCTCGGCCTGCCGCTATCCTGGACGACCCACCATAGGCTTCTTTACGCCGCGTTTTCATCAAGATCGTCATTAACTTGTTGGCTTCCATTTTATTTTTCAGTGAGTTTTAGATTGCTGCTTGTAGCCATTAGTAAATTCTCTAGATGCTGCTAACGCCCCCCCCCTCAGTGATGCATGCGGAGTGTCTCTGATGGTTCACGGTACTAGAATGTGTAGCTTGCCCTCGGCGCATTACTCCTGTGCCTGTGTTTGGTTCTGAGTGACTTCCACGTGTGGGGAGGGCGGTTGGTATAGTAGGTATTGTCCTTTCGGACCGAGTCTTACAGTACCTTCTCTGGAGAGAGACCTGCGTAAATTCCACCTACTGCGGTAGCATTCCACCTACCAAAAAAAAGATAAAATGTGAGCAACTTGCAAAATGTAATCATATAGCACGTAGCTTTGTTACCCTTGGTTGCTTCAATGTAAAGCTAGCTTTATATAGCATAGATCAATCGATTTGGTCCAAAGGCTGGGATTAAACTGCTTCATTTGGAGTGCATTAGAGGCTTCAGATTGTTATAAATTACATTAATTTAATCTTTATTTTTATCTCTTCAATTTTGTTCATTTGTGATTAAACTGAAAAATCACTTTTTGAACAATTTAATTTTAATTGGATTTTTCGTAAACAAAAAAGTTAGCTAATGGAGGTTACCTGATGGAATGAAAATTTAAAATTGTAAAAAAAGGCATATGTATTGTGAAACATAGTAAGAAATACCTATAATATTTGACAATATATATATAATATAATAATAATATATAATAATAATGGTATAATAATATATATTATTGTTAAAAGGAAAAACTATTACTTATAGATTCACTCGTAAGTCTGTCACAGTAAAATTTGTCAGGAACAGAATAAGTTATCAATCTAGCTATGAAGCAGGATAGCAGCTAACATGAATATGTTCTAATAATCAAAATCTAAAGATAATAATAATACTATACACGTTTTGTTCCCAATTGTACACAGTAAGATACATCGAAGTTGAAAAGGTAAGAACCATCCAAAAAACGAAACATTTAAATGTAAAATTGGTTTGGAATGGTAAATAATCATATTGAATTTAACTGATCTTTTAATATAAAATGCAAATTCAAATATTAAAGTTTACACAAACTATTTATTGTTCATCTATTTAGATAAATATAAGAAACAGTAGATGGATACGATACACGTTAAAATAATTATACAGCAAGTACTCTGCTGTAAAAGTATTACATTATTTTGTACAGTGTTTATTTGGTGTTATTCCGCCGTCCTCTCACTAAAACATGATAACATTACAATTCTGCAGCCGTGGCCTTTGACATTGTCTCTTCGCTCGATGCGTCACTGTCAAACATAAGTAGGTTTTGTGGTTCGACCATCTTTCCTTCACATACATTACTCTGCCACAACACTTTATATCAACTGAGAAAGTTTACTGGTTACACACATATCAGTAACCTATTATATTCTGTCATTATGTGTACAAAGTTGAAGCTACATTTCACAACTAAAAGAAATATTATTGCGTGCAGATAAAACACTGACAGCAGCATTATTAAAATATGAACGAAGAAAACTGTTTATCTGAACTGATTGTCCGAGGATTTGCATCCATTAAAAATGTGTAGACGCATTTATGTCTTTTTTATTACTTTCATATCATACAGCTTGGTTTGAACTCTAGTTTTCGTAATTAAAAATTTGTTTACTTACCCGAATAAACAAATTTCTGAACACTGACCAAATATTAACCCAGGTCGGGATATTAAAAATCTTATTTGATTTAATCGTCCTGGTAAAGCATCAAGTTTTACTCCCTTGATTTATGTATGTCTAGGCCTTGTAACTTGATTATATAATTTTGTTCAGTGTTACTAGTGTTAGTATTAAGTATACATCACATTCATATAAATTACCTCTAATTACACTTTTTTCGTGCAACAATAAAACAGGTGAACTTAATATTAAACTTTCTGTGATCGTAAATACTTATAGAGGTTATGTTTTTAGGCAGTTGATTTTTTCCGTATTTTGAAACATAATTAAAAATTAGATAATTTGTTTGCAATTAAATTAATACGACTTGTATTAAAAAAAAAGCTATAAGACGTTAGTTTATTTTCAGTCAATATAATATTTCTCATAAACTTAAAACAAACCTACTTCAGTAACTTATGATAGTTTCGTAAAATTTTATTTATTTTTAGCTAAGAGTTCTTAAACGCTTACCTATTTGGTTTTGTGTAACTAAAAACGTAGTCTACATTGTTAAGTATATTTTTTTAAATTTAATATAGTTGTGTACTTTATAAAAAAGTCAATTTCATTATATACATTTTAAGTTAAAAATGTTTTAAAGTACTTAATTACAATATTTCTTAAGTACGAATTTGCAATCCCATTTTTAAATTACTTTAAAAAAGCTATCTTTTTAAGGTTGTTTTCCCTCATTTATTTGCATATTTCTAAATTAGTTGCTTTTTAAAAAAATGTCTTATAACAGAAATATCTTTAAAACTTTGTCTGTCGTAAATAATATTGTATTTAAAAATAATTGAAATATTGACGGTATATTTTTATTTTATTTTTAAATTCCAGTTGCTTAAGGATTTTTTTTGTAATAAAAATTAAGTATCTTGAAAATGAGATAAACTACGGTAAAAATGTTATAGTGTGAACGTAGGATTTATGTCAGATTTACTTGACCATTTTGCCTGTGAGAAGTGTAGTAATAATATGCAAATCTAATTTGTAGGTGGTCCTACAGTAACTTTTTATATTTGCTACCTCAGCCACTAACTGTACACAATGTCAGCTGATTCTCTAGTTTCTACATTTTAGTGCAGTTTTAGGGAAAGATCTTGAACTAATAGAAAGATTTGTGAACATATTTTAAATTATTATTTCGCTTAAAATATGTTGAACAATGTTTAGCTTTAAGAAGAAAAAAAATTTGTATATTTTTGTAAATTAATAAATTAAATAGTATGTAGTTTTTACATACCAAACTACTCATATTTATAGTACTACACTTTGGGTGACACATGCATACTCTAAACACCGACCTCCTTTCTTCATCTTCTTACATAAATTTGACACTTGAAGTGCTCAAAATAATTTTCCTAAAATATTTAGAAACAAAATAACTAGTCCTGAATCTCGCCGGTTCTTTTTCACTAAGATATATGATTAACCATATCCTCTCAACTGAGGTAAATCATAACCTCACAGCTGAGATGGCAGACTAAGTGATATTAAATATCTAAACAAAATTGTATGGTTGTTATATAAACGGAATTAAAATATTCTAATATAAAAATCTTCGATGGCTGCTCCTAAACACAAACATAACCTGAAAATCAGAACCATAATCATTTTAAAATGTGAAATAATCTTATAATAGAAATACCCTTGAGTAATAGCCAACATGAACATCATATTAAATAGGTTTACATGCCAGTTTAAAGGTTTTCATGTGATTATTGTATCGTTAGTGAACATTTTATTTTCAACTGAGCTATGTATCTTAAGTAAAAAAGGGCAAATACAATTATGTTTACTAATGATAGACCATTTTTTAAATCTTCTAGAAAGTGGAAAGGTTTGTACCCTTGTTTACTGTAAATTAATTTTAAAACTACTTATCAAATTTCGATATGACTTATAGTGATGATTTAAGAATTTTAGTCTGGATGACGTGGGATATATGTGTTTATGCTTTTTTCAAAATTGGCCTGGCTGATAGTAAAAATGGTTAAAAATCTGAGAATAAACTACCCATTGTCAGCTTCGGTTATTACTAAAACTGCTTAATCGTTAAATATAAAGTAAATACAATGTTGGAGTCGAAATGTTAGCAGTGAAATGGCCTACAATTAGCTTTTAACCGTCGAAAATTGAAAACATTTTCCAAATTGCATTGTTTCAAATACTTTTTCTAAAATTAGGACTACAAAATTTGGAAATAAAATGCCTACACAAATAAGAGTTCTGAAAACTGTTATACATTAGATATTATTATTGCAAGAGTTTGGGATTTCTACACCGTGCAATTATGCAAACATCTTGTTATTGTGATGAATTGCGATTTTAACGCGATTTTTTTAACGAATCAATCTGTTTACGATTTACTAACACCATGACAAATCACTTATTTAACTTGTAGGTGTCTCAGAACACCTAGCCAGGTACAATATTCACAGAAATACTGGATATTCAACTAATGGAATTTAAAAATGCACTATTCTGGAAAAATATACGCCATTATCCTATAGTGTTTTGCAAATTTTATTTGAAATAAGTAACAAGTAATAATTACATGAGTTAAGTAAGTACTTAACCATTTCAAATTTAACCGTTTAGTTAACTGTTAATTTACTAACCAATCTGTATACAATTACTTATTCTATACTTTTTATCGTATACCAATGCATCTATAAATAAAAACTTCTTTTTTTTTTAAATTTGTATAAATAATCTCCAGTCCACAACAAAACAACAAGCAGTACAACCTAAATAAGTTCAAAAAAGTAAAGTTTGTGTTGATTTAAATTTTAAGATATTTTTCTGATTAAAAATACAATTTAATTATGTGTTAAGACCGGTCTTCAGAGTATTTGTATATATCAAGTTTTCTTTACAAAATATATCAGTTATTTAATGTATGTAATTTATGTATTGAATATCAAATCTATGTATTGATATGACCTCAAGTTTGATGAAAACATAAGTTAATGCATTTTTCAAATCAATTTAAAGGAAAATTAATATTATAGTAGTTTGAATTAGTATAAGTGTTAAAATAATTTTACGTTTGCGTATTTAAAACGTATAGGTCAGCTGAGGAGAGATTTGGAACAGTAAACATATGTTTATTTTAACACCACCACACAGGTAGGTAGGTATTTCCATTAACGGCTGTTTTCTTACTGTTGAATAATTTGTACCTCTAATTTTTAGGTTATGTTTTTGTTTAGATGTATTCGTAAGTTACCTGGTTGTTTTCAATATTTACTTATTTACTTCAATATTTATCTTAGCTGGCTAACGTATTATCAACATTTTTATTATTTTCGTGTGAGGAGTTGTCATGTGAAGATTGGAGTTTGTAATGTTATTAATTTAATTAACATATTTTTTTTTGTTTTGCAGTTTAACGATAGCATGTTTTTTTTTCTGAAGAGGCTAGAACTGTTCAAAATTTTGTGACAGCTAGTGACAACTAAATTAGTATACTGCAATGAAATGGTAAATAAAAATTAGAGTTTAAAAAAACACTTCATAGCAATCCGAACTAAAAAGTAGAAAATAATTTCTAAGTATGGATAGTTTGTTCTACATCGATATAAAGTCGAGTAATTCATTATAAATAAATAATTTATAAGTTTAAAATACAAAATTATTAAGTAACAAAATAATTAATTTTATTGTAAAAAATCGTGGGTGCTTGACATCAAATGTTTCAAACATTTAATTGGTGGCTATTTATAAAATTAGTGTTATTATACAAATATAGTAAAACGCACCCTAAGCTTTTTACAATAAAATTAATTATTTTGTTAATTATTACATCTAGGCCTATATTTTAAACTTATTATAAATTATTATAATAAGTAATAAATAATGTATATATATATTTGCAAATAAATATATTGCATGTATATTTTAAACTTATTATAAATTATTGAATTAGTCTATAATAAATTACCGGACTTTTTGTAGATGTAGAACAAATTGTTCATATTTAGAAATTATTTTATACTTTTTAATCCGGTTTGATATTAAAGCGTGTCTTTAATTTACATTATTTTCTTATTTTTTAGTCAAAAAACAGAATCGAAAGTGATTGTAATCAATTGATTCGATTTTTTGTACATCGTATGTGTGTCAATAGATTTAATTATGTATGTAAAATTTGAGGGTTGGGGGGTTGTAAATTATAGCATGGTTATCGGTCCCCTACATGTGTGCAAATTTTCAAGTTAAAATTGTGTACGTAAAATTTAGAGGGGGAGGACGACGGTATATATATTATTGTGTTGTCATCGGTCCTTGACAAGTATGCAAATTTTCAAGTTATTCAGAAGGCTTGAAGTTGGTGAAAATTATGTTGAAAGATTCCGTTACATACAGGTCAAACTAATATAAAGCTTGTAAAAAAACTTTAACTCTACAATTATTTAGGATATAATATAGGCCTTCTCTAAAATATATTAACAGGTGAGAAATATCTATTTATTACACTTTTAGAAGTAAATTAAGATGATTACAACTAAATATGAAAATATAGGGATTTTACGTACGAGCCTCTCTCTCTCTTAGATTAGATAACAAAGTATAGACGACGATAAATTAATGCCAGCTGTGAGATACTATGAATCTTTGTGTTATCAAGAAAGCGATAAACATATGCAATATGATATCACTGCGGTATTGAGGTTAATTTCTAGATCTCGTGTCTGCCAATCTGATAGTAATATTACGTAAATATTTTATTGTTTTTATGATAGTTACATTTTAATAACATTGACAAATTTACACAAATCTATAAAAATAATTATATTTACATAATAACTTGTTTTACTTAAATGAAGCAGGTTGCAGAAAATAGGTGACAAATTTGCAAAAAATACACCAGAAAAAAAATTAATTAAATATACTTCATGCAATATGCTTCTAATTTCAAAAGTTTTTGTTCGGAAAATTGCTATCATATTATCGATTGAGAAACTAAAACTAACATATTATCATATGTATAAACTAGAAAGATAACCTTAACCTAGAGAACTAGGTCCATTATTGACTAATCTAAAATTTCATGTATTTTTCTTTAAATAATTTCAAATGTCTAAACAAAAATTTTTTAAATTATTATAGTTAGAAAATCATTTTAAAACACACTTCTAATGATTTGATCCGTTTTTGTCTAAAAGATTTATTTTTACTTTGATAAGTATTCCGTTTGTTAACATTAAATTATATCTAGCTAATTAAAAAAAAAAATCATCTTACTAGTCGTATAACTGCACAAACTCTCAGCTGATGTACATTTTTGAATAATTGAAATTGCCTTTTAAAATTATTATTGGAATACGTAATTTTACCAACTATCGATTATGAAATTTACTATTTTCTGAATTCTGATTGTAGGAGTAAACAAGAGTTTATTGAGCAGTATATTTATTGCCGAATATCTATTGCTGTACACGTTTATAGTTAGAAAAATACCAAATAATACAGTACTAGTTAAACAATCTTTCTATACCAGACTGACATTAAGATTAACAAAATTCACACAATCCCTCAGATTTGAATAAGAGTTTTAGTGTGTAAAATACACATTTCCAGGTTAAGAGTGATTTAAGAATTTGAAACGCTTTTACCACGTCTGAATTTAAAGTTAGGTTTTATAGCTTATACAATAATAGCAATTTTGTATTAGCAATTGAATTTTAATAACTTAAATTTGTTGACTTCAACTGCATACAAGATATTAATAATAACTATTGTAATAACAAAATAAAATATAAAATAACAACATGAAAAATAAGGGTATTTTGTTTTTAAATATTACATTTTCCAAAAGAACTTACGCCATGATTAATTAAATTTCAAAACAAAGTTCTACCCTTTCAACATATCATTTATAATGCAATATAGGCTATACTATTTATATTAACTAATATTATAATTTTGTTCGTTATTATATACATAAAATAATAATAATAAGCTACTGGAAACGACTTCGCATGTGTAAAACGTGTACTTTTTGAAAATATTTCATAAATTATTACACCACGAACATAACTTCGCTTATTACTGACAACAATATGGTTACCTATTGAAACAGTCAGAAAATAGCTCATTGCATATCGCGAGGTATCGTGCTGTAGTATAGCTACACCCTACACTTTATGGTGCTCACCTATAGCAGTGACATGAGAGTTTTAATTTGATGTGTAACGTGTATTTGTTTTAATAATCGAAGATGTTTTCAGAATGAAAGTGATCTAATCATGAAGTTACAGCTCCAAAACATGTCGTTTTAACAACTACGCCAAGAAGTTTTGAGACGGACCAAACTTAGGTAATTTTTAATTTCGGTATGAAAATATATTGATGTTTCTGAGGTGAAAATTAAGAGTTATTGTAGCTGTTACTGACTTTTTATAGGCATTTTACTTCTGTGTATTGTTTTAATGGAACTGTATTGACTTATCTAGAGTACAAACAAATGCACTAACTATTCTCATTTATATAGAATTATTAAGAACCAGTTTCACAGGTACAAACTTCAAAGACGAAGTTATGGGGGGGGGGGGGAGAGACTGAACGGTAATGAATACATTATTGTTGTTGTGAGTACCTGAATATGTACTTCTAGTTTAGTACATACAGTCAGTACCATCGACTGTTAAGGAGGGTCTGCTATATTTGGAACCTTTAACACATGCTGTATAGGTGCGAACATAGTTACTATTAATGCATTTCATGCGTTTTTAATCTGCTAAACCGTCTTCACTAGTCTTCGTTAATCTGGTATTAAACCGAAACCATAACCCAAACTGAATTGTTTGCTTTTTGTTTTCCAATCAATAAGTAAAACGATTCTGAAGGAACATATTCTAATACTAAACTGTGCTTATTTTGTCTCTGAAAATTATGTGCACTTTAAATACATTTTTATTTGAAATGTTGCTATAATTTAGAATATTCAGTCATGTTTATGACTTGGCATCTCTTTTAATTAATTACTCTCTCTACCAAATACTAAATTATGCTAATGTTTCAAGCCATTGATAATGTGTATCATGACTTATATTGCTATTTGAAAATTTTTAGTTATGTTTATATAATTTCAAGAATGTGTGCATTTAAATTTGCTTGCAATTCTGACAGTACAGTCATGATTATCACTTGAAAGCTCTTTTGAATTTTCTTCAATGTTTAAATTTAAAATAGTAATTTAAAAAATATTCAATCAAAAATTAATCTACAGTACTTGAAACAATGCAAAACCTAAAACTTTACACAATCGTTTTAGAAGCAGTGTCCCAAAAGGTCACAGTTTGTTACTAAAATATAAAGTTTTCAGCTTTCGTTTAAGGTGAACAAATACAAAAAAAATTAAAGTGACTTTATTTTGAAGTTTTTGGAGATACTATGTTAAGTTAATGAGAAACATACGACAGTTAAAAAATTCTTCATGTGCACATTTAAAAAAAAAGTTTAAACAAAATATCTAGTTTTAACAGTTGTGATAAAACCATTGTAGAAGGAGGTTGGGGTTTTAATCACATCAAAGCAAATACCTTACTGTCCTTACTACTAATAATAAGTAAACTGAAATGTTTAAAGTATGACGCCGCGAATAAAAGTGTATATAATTATTTTCAACATTCAACGTTTTGATCTGTTTTTATTATTTACTGTTTTCTTTTTGTTTTCTTTGTCTGTAATTTCCAAATTTTTCCAGGAATGGAAGGTTTTGTTTGGAGTCAGTTCTTTTAATGAAATTATAAAGAGTTAAACCAAGATGTCACTTTTTAACGGACTCATTGTAAATCCGATTCGGTCCAAATTTGGTACACATGTTGGTTGTCTATGAGTTCACCATTCATTACCTCTCCTACAAACGTGGTCTTGAATACGAGATGAATTTTTATGACTAGTAGGACAAAACACGAGTAGACCTATACTGGTTAGAAAATAAATGTACTATGACAAAAATAAGTCAAACTAGAAAAAATGTAAATAAATAATAAAAAACCAAAATTATGATAAGGGACTGATTTGAACATTTTGGTATTTGTGTCAACTGATATCAAGTAGATTTGCGAGTTGCATTATCTAAACAGGAAGAACATTAACTTATGTTTGCTTATATATAAATGACTCAAGGTCTTACTACCAAAGTTTTTAGCAATGGAACGTTGGTCAGGTAATGTAGCCGTTGTATCTGGAGCGAGTGGCGGAATTGGTTCAATGGTGGTAAGGACGCTTGTGACTCATGGACTTCTTGTGGTCGGCTTTGGGAGAAATATTGAAAAAATTCAGGTGAAGTATACCAAGAACATTTGAACAATAATTTTAAAAGTTAATATTTGTAGAGTAACTACCCAAAACTTCGTATTGTTAAATATTGTTTTTGATATATTATTTACCATCCCTATTCTGTTTTGTTTTATTATTTGAAATATGGTCACTTATTTCGGATTTTCATATACTACCCAATATATTTCAGAAATCGAACATAACGAGATTTTAAAATAAAATACTTAAATTCTTGTTCAATCATTTTGTAGTGATAAATCGTTAGTAAAATGATTCCTAACGATGTATAATTTCTTAAAATTGGTTGAAACATTTGTCATTTATGAAGTTTATTTTATAGATTTATCTTTCGTGACGATTCTGCTTTCTATTGTTTTAAAACCAATAGTAAATTTAATTTTTCCCTAGCATTGATATTCCATGTTTCTTTCCATAATATAATTTGTTATCACATCTTCATAAGTAGCAACAAGATTTTATGGAAAACAAGTTATTTATTCGCGCCCTTCTAAATTACTAATTTGTAACAATATTCGGACACTTGTTTTCTCATAAAGCATATATAATCTAATAATGTATGTTAATTTACTGTTCTACTATTACAAATAGTGTTGCATTTATTCTATACAAATGTAGGCCTACTACAAATGTAGCACAATCTGTCGTCAACAGTAAGGCTTTTGTACCTGAGTTCATTTTACAAAAAAAAAAAAATGCAAAATAATTATCGAACCAATTAACGTCGTTCTGTTTTGTTTATTATAATCTTTAGACCATAACTTAATTTGTAACTTGCATAACTTACATAAAGAAAATTAACTAACTCCAAGCTTATTTTATATTTTAATATATACAAATGTACATTGAAAACCAGCAGAAAATTTCAATTATTTTACTTTTCAGCAGTAACTAAAAGCTTGAACAATTAATTGGCTACTCTATTTATGAAAAAATGTAATCGATGGCCTGTATATTGTTTTACTAATCAACACTGTATTAGTAATGTTATAAAATTAGATTAAACTCATAAATTTTGTCAAATAATAAAGAATTTGAATACATATTATATTTACATTGAATGCAACGAAAACAATTAAAAAAAATTAACCGAATCTTGTGATATCAGTAAACACCGTAGCAAACCACAGTTTCCTAAACTTTGAAACTTTGTTCTAAAAGTTGTTCAACAAATAAAGTGGTGCTCTCTAATGCAACTTAAAGTGGTTTAAAGTGAAACTTATGTGATAAAACGTATTCCTATTAAAACCTCAATATATTTACGTACATAGAATAAACTATGTACTATCAATACATAGAATATTATCAATATTTACTATCAATACATAGAATACTATCAATATTTACTACCAATTTACTATCAATACATAGAATACTATTAATATTTACTATCAGTTTACTATAAATACATAGAATAAACTATGTACTATCAATACATAGAATACTATCAATATTTACTACCAATTTACTATCAATACATGGAATAAACTAATTACTTTTACATATTTAAACTACTGTACTTCCAAAATATATCCATTA